>JAJMLN010000012.1:283370-385912 GCA_030569675.1 Wickerhamomyces ulmi
TTTTTTTTTTTTTTTTTTTTTTTTGTTGATGTTCATGAAAAAAGGCAAAAAAAAAGAACGAAAAACCGTTAAAAAGTTAGTCAAACACGTCAAATAAACAGTAACATAAGTTTAGTGAACCATGTCTGACGATTTACAAAGTCAAGAGCCAACTATTGTCATCAATGGTAATTTGAATGACGCTCCAGAACAATCATACTTTGACAATGAAGGTGTTGAATCTGAAAATGAAGAAGGACAAGTTGAAGAACAAGAACCAAAAAAATCAGTTTCTTTTGCAGTATTAGAAGAAGAAGATGAAGAACAAAAAAAACGTGATTTTGAAGAAGGTGGTGGTTTACCTGAACAACCAGATAATCCAGATTTTTCTAAATTAACTCCATTATCACCAGAAATTATAAATAGACAAGCTACTATTAACATTGGTACAATTGGTCATGTCGCTCATGGTAAATCCACTGTTGTTAAAGCTATTTCTGGTGTTCAAACTGTTCGTTTCAAAGATGAATTAGAACGTAACATTACTATTAAATTAGGTTATGCTAATGCTAAAATTTATAAATTGGATGATCCAAATATTGATGAAACAACATGTTATCGTTCTTTTAGTTCTGGTAAAGAAATACATCCAAAATCTGAAGTTCCAGGTTCAGATGCTCGTTATAATTTAGTTCGTCATGTTTCATTTGTTGATTGTCCAGGGCATGATATTTTAATGAGTACCATGTTGTCAGGTGCAGCTGTTATGGATGCTGCTTTATTATTAATTGCTGGTAATGAATCATGTCCACAACCTCAAACTTCTGAACATTTAGCAGCTATTGAAATCATGAAATTAAAACATGTTATTATTTTACAAAATAAAGTTGATTTAATGAGAGAAGAAAGTGCTTTAGAACATCAAAAATCTATTTTGAAATTTATTCGTGGTACTATTGCTGATGGTGCTCCAATTGTTCCAATTTCTGCTCAATTGAAATATAACATTGATGCAGTTAATGAATTCATTGTTAAAACCATTCCAGTTCCACCAAGAGATTTCTTAGCATCTCCAAGATTGATTGTTATTCGTTCTTTTGATGTTAATAAACCAGGTGCTGAAATTGATGATTTAAAAGGTGGTGTTGCTGGTGGTTCTATTTTAACTGGTGTTTTTAAATTAGGTGATGAAATTGAAATTAGACCAGGTATTGTTACTAAAGATGATAATGGTAAAATTCAATGTAAACCAATTTTTTCAAACATTGTTTCATTATTTGCTGAACATAATGATTTGAAATATGCTGTTCCAGGTGGGTTAATTGGTGTTGGTACTAAAGTTGATCCAACTTTATGTAGAGCTGATCGTCTTGTTGGTCAAGTTGTTGGTGCTAAAGGTCATTTACCATCAATTTATACTGATATTGAAATTAATTATTTCTTATTACGTCGTTTATTAGGTGTTAGAACTGATGGTCAAAAACAAGCTAAAGTTAGAAAACTTGAAGCTAATGAAGTTCTTATGGTTAACATTGGTTCTACAGCAACTGGTGCTCGTGTTGTTGCCGTTAAAGCTGATATGGCTAGATTACAATTAACAGCACCAGCTTGTACTGAAGTTAATGAAAAGATTGCATTATCTAGACGTATTGAAAAACATTGGAGATTAATCGGTTGGGCTACCATTAAGAAAGGTACTACTTTAGAACCAATAATTAACTAGAGGTCTAATAGAATAATACCAAAGTTGAGAAGAAACAAACAACTTAAACACAAAAACTTGACGTTTTGATGAACAAAATAAAACAAAAAGGGGGAGAATCGATGGGATAAAGAGAGCATAAACACCTTGTACACTACATTCGAAAATAATACATTCGTATATATTTAAATCTTTGTAAGAAGTGTCCTGTATGTAAACTTATATATATAAGCTGATATTAGTTGTCCTTTGTTGACTGGTTCATTAGTCATTGAGTATTGAGTATGGATTATTGATTTGCATTTAAGAAAGTTTCAGATGAGACAAACTTTGTGAATGAATCAAATTCCAACATTTTCAAGATTTGTTTCCCAACAAGATCTATTAATGGGAAGATGTTATACAAGAGTTCCACCGATGTTGTTATTTCTTCTTCTGTTGGAGTTTCTGGAATATCATTCTTTGTGAATGAGTTATAATCCACTATTTGGATTGATAAGTTCTTATTATGTGGTCTTGTTAATTGTGATATACTTGATGAATTAGGCGGTGTAGGTATGGAAAAATCATTAATGTTATTGTTATTGTTATTGGTTTGTTTAGATGGATTAAGTACTTGTGATATGATATCTGATTTGGCTGTTCTTGGTTGTAAATATGCTGAAGGGGGTTGTGATAGATCAAAATGAGATTTTAATGGAGATGTTGGTTGAAGCATGGTGAGTGTGATTTCTTCTCTTAAAGAATGATCAATGTTCACTTGAGAAACAGAACCAACACAAATATATGTTGAATAGATGTTGTATACTGATGAAAGACATTTGTTTATCATATTAACAACGTTTCTTTTAGTTGGAGGTCTTATTGTCTTTGAATCAACTTTGATTTCACTTTGAGACTCATAAGCTGTCAAGATGCTTTTCAAGAGAGACAGCTTTTTGGTAAACTCTTTGATACTTATATAAACATCCAAGTTTTCAGCACAATGTTCTTTAACAAGATGCTCTCTGAATAAGTATCTCATACCAGGATCACCAAGGACTTTATCAATGTCTAAATTAGAAGAATTTGAAGGGAAAGTCTCTTCATCTGAAGAAGTTTCAGGAGAAGAGGGACTGATGGCTTGATTACTCAATGTTAAACCAGAAGCATCTGTCGTGATCATCTCATCTTGAGCAACTTTGATAGTCATTTTAGTTTTATGAGACCATTGTGAAATCTCTAAACCTTTCTTACTGAATGTATAGAATGAACTCTTTGTTGGAACTATATGTTTCTTTGAAGTTGAAGTTGATGGTGATAAGATTATAGGTTCGATCAAACCATATTTTAAAAACAAGTTTAGGAACGTTGTAGCTTCACGTGGATGCATCACGTCAGTACAATCCATCAACCATTGCCAAGCTGCTTTCGCATTGAAACAATAATCGATTGTGATATTAGGTTCGAATTTCTGGTCTTGGTATAGTCTAACACCTTTATTAGACACATAGTATTGGATATGAGAGTCTGATTCTGGATTAGTAAAGAAGTTATGAGCAAAAGGTGAGACTTCATCTTTCTTCTTTGAGATTGATTGTTTTATAGAAGGTTCTTGTTTGGAAGTATAGTTTTGTAAATCGAATGCACCAAAGTTTGAGAAATCAAATTCATCATCTATGCTTAATCTATGATCTAAAGAAGGAATCTTATCTGGTGGGTTTCCTGATTTCCATACGTTTTGTGAAGGACCAAGAAACTTGTTGAACAACATATGAATGAAGTACTCAGAGTATACGATTGTATCTGTTAATGCGGTTCTTTCAAAGATCAGGAGATCCATTGAGTTGAAGTTTGATTTTATTATAGGTATTTGATGTAGTTCTTTCAAACCATATTGTTTGACGTAAGCTTGAAGGATAGCAACACCTTTTGGAGTGGGTTGTAGTAGTACTTTATCCTTAGGTTCTGTCCTTGTTCTATCAGCAGGCGTGTGTAGTAATTTTGCAGTCATAAAAGTCTTTAATAAGCTTAAAGCAAGATCTTTCTTTATAGCATATGATATAGTGGTCTTTGTAGCTGAAGATTCTATAGTTGAAGATAAACTTGCCATTTTCTCAACAGCCTCATTTATAGTGAAAGAGAAGGGGAAATTCTTATTCAAGAAGTTAATCTTTGGTGATTTTGAAGGTTTCTCTGTCAGGTTCAAACATATTATCAGTAATGAGTATATAGCCTTTAAGTCTCTTGTGAATATGGCACCTTGAGGAGTCCTATCGAACTTCTTGGAGACGGACTCATGGAGAGTGAGTTTTTGAGTCGACATCGATCACAGCGATGTCCTACAAAGCGAGTGAGTCTACGACAACAACAAAGATGATTCATGAGCCAACGTCCCTTTTAATAAAAGAATTTGTGTGAAACATCTCTTGCAAACTCTTCGAATCTGCACTTCGTTTTGATGCGTATTGTCACTTCCCGATTCGGACACCAATGCCAACACCAGCTGAAACATCCGCACACCACTACAGAATCTGAAACATCTTTGTTTACTTTTCCGCGAATTATTTAGTAGTTAACACTCTGTTTTAGTAGCATTAGGCACCTTTGAGGCAGCTTTTAGGACTTCCGGGTGCTTCTGCGAGCGACGGTTGATGCTGTCTGACAGTAGTTGGCAGTGTATTTAGTGTTTAGTATGTACGTATATACGTGTAGCACTAGTGGTGGAACCGCAGATCTCCCTCATAGACGTGTCCACGATTTGGCCGGGCTTGACTTGTCTACTGCAAGTCTCAGCTCATCCAACGTTACCTCCAGTTGCCAAACTCTAGTTTCAAAAGAGTTACTATCGAAGAACCCATGGTTGTTAGGAACGCTTGTCAACAGCCCTATGTTCTGTAGTAGTTCCCATGGTTTACGACAACTCTCTTTAGACCACTGTTTTAACCCTGTTTTCGTCACTGCTTCTGTTGTTGTCTTTGATGAGATCTCACTATTCTTCTGTTTGATCATATTGGTGTACTCTTCATAACATAGATTCAAGTTCACCCAACTTAGGTCCTTCTTCAAGATGACACGACTTGAACATATCAGTAAATAAAGTTCAAGATCCGATATCGAGTTGATGATGGAAGCTAATGAGCCTCTTTTCAGGTTTTGTGCATATTTTGAGAAATCGGAATCTTGAATGAAAGGTTGAGACGCATTGATCTGCGAAATCGGATAGATGCAATGATTTTGGAACTCTTTTATACTTCCTTGGGTCAGGTGATTTAATGTAAGTACCCTTCTCAATTGGGACGACTGTTCCTCAATTAGTTGTTTTATTTTTTCATTCCATTTTGCCTCATATTGGTTTTCTGGTTCATCAATACTTAGAATCTTCTGTGCTATAGTTAAAAACTTATCTAACTGGTAATTTTTAAACTGTACAGTCCTTTGAGAAAACCGACTTCTAACTCTTTTCTCTAGTGTTTCTTTAATAGTGGCTTTTGTAGTGAAACACAGTACACTTATTGGTGTTCTACTTGTCTCCACAAGATCAAATAGATTGTATAGAAGAGTCTGACGACCTTGATTTGCGAACTGATCAACTTCATCAACAATGAAAATCAAAGGTGTTTCAATCTTAGTAACTCCATCTGTACCAGTACTTAACTCATCATCCAAGATTCTCAAAATATTACTAAATGTGATGTTTATAGATTTCCTGCTGAATAACTCAGTTACTTCAAGTTCTTTCAGATCTATGTTATGGATTCTTGAGATCTCAGAGTCCAACTGTTCTGCAATGCTTCTAACAGCAAGTTTATCATTCTCCTGTACTAAACCATTGATTCTTATAAGGATGAAATCTTTCTTAGTGTCTTGTTTCAATTTCTGTAATGCAGATTCTAAAACAGCTGTTTTACCTGAATTTCTAGGTCCATAGATAAAAGATGAATTCTTTTCTCCATTTATAACAGCTGCAGATATAAGTCCATAGATCTCATCAAATCTGTCGTCTAGTTCATATGGTTTGATGGTTGATCTCCCAGTGAGTTTATTGTACAGTTTGTCTTTCAATCGCGTTGTTTTTATATCCATCTTCTCATTATCCTTTTCATCTTGTATATGAATTAACTTTGGTAGTTTTGTATCCACTCTTTTGATAATTTCATCTTTCTCATGATCACTAGATTCTATTTCATCGTCTTCCAAATCATCTGTCTTTCTCAACTTTATCAGTTTTAAAGGGTTAACAGGTTTAGAATCAGAGATCAAGCTAGTAGCATTCACGGACTTGTTTGAGCGACGGATCTCGCCAAACTCTCCAGCAAAATCGCTCTCGAGACGTGCTGTCTCGTCGTCTTCTCTTTCTCTCTTGGACATGGCACTTGTCGACTATCAATTACCTTCAAAACAACTAATTTGTTTATATATCTATTTATATTTATATTTATATTTCTAATTCTTTGTTTACTTTCTGTTTACTTTGTTTGTTTGTTGATGTTTACGTTTAAGCGATTCGCGAAATGATAAAAAGGATCGTTAATCACTGAATAAAAGACACTATCAAATAAACCATCAATTCAGTAAACAATTAGTTAAAAGAATACTTAAACTAAGATACAAAATTAAACCAGAAAACATGTCTCTGTCCTCAACATACAAACACGACGAGCTCCCACCAAACGTCATCTCTCTTCTACAAAACGGGAAGTTCGTACACCTTGCCACTTCCTCACTTGATGCCATCCCGGATGTTGCTCTAATGAACTACTACTACCTACCTCAAACTGAATTTTACGGGAACTCCAATGGAACTTCAGATAGAGCTGTTGACCATACTCATATCATCCTAAGCACAAGTAAGAACTCTGCTAAATACAAGAACATTGAACAAAACCCAAATGTCTCCCTTCTTTTCCATGATTGGACAATAGCAAAGAATAAGTTTACAAATTATAAAGATGATAATTCAAATTTATTTCAACTATTAACTTCATTAAACCATACTGAATTAAGTCAATTGAGTGCTACATTAACAGGAAAAGCCATCATAATTACAGATGAACAAGAATTAATCTATTACAAGAATAAACTATCTAATGAAAATCCTGATGCAAAGATATATATCGATGGTGAAGAGAATTCAATCATATTAGTACAGATAACTTCTGCTAAAGTATGTGATAATGAAAACCATCAAAGTGTATATGAATCATAATTAGTTACCTTCTTGACCGAAATCATTAGTGAATTGTTCTTGTTTTATTAAATCATCTTCATTAACTGTAGGTCTTGTAGTTTTAATTGCTTTAATAAAATCTTTCAAAGTTAATTCTGGTTCTTTCAATTCATCAGCTTGAATTTGCATCCAATTCATTTCAATAGCATCAGGATCACCAGGTGAACATGGAGTTAATTTATTACCATCAACTTTCTTAAAATGAGTTGCACTTTGAATTTTTCTAATTGGTTGCATTAATGCATCTTTAACAACAACTGCAATATCAGCACCTGAATAACCTTCAGTCATATTTCCCAAAGTTCTATAATCTGCATGAGTTAATTCACAAGGTGTTGAACCAACGTTTAATTCAAATACTTTTGTTCTAGCATCTGCATCTGGTAATGCGATATATATTCTTCTTTCAAAACGACGTCTAATAGCAGCATCTAATTGCCATGGAATATTAGTAGCTCCAAGAACTAACACACCACTTGCATCATTCCCAACACCATTCATTTGAACTAATAATTCTGTTTTAATTCTTCTAGATGCTTCACTTTCACCTTCACCTCTTGGTCCACATAATGCATCAACTTCATCAATGAAAATAATTGAAGGTTTATTCTCTCTTGCCATTGCAAATAATTGCTTAACTAATCTTTCACTTTCACCCATCCATTTAGATACTAAATCTGAAGAACTAACTGAAAAAAAAGTTGAATTTGCTTCTGTTGCCACGGCTTTTGCAAGATATGATTTACCTGTACCTGGTGGTCCATATAATAATATACCAGATAATGGTTTACGATTTCCTGTGAATAGATGTGGGAATCTCACAGGTAATATAACAGCTTCTTTTAATGCTTCTTTTGCTGGTTCTAACCCTGCAATATCTTCCCATCTAACATTTGGTTTCTCAGATAAAATTGCTCCAGATAATGCACCTCGTAATTTCTTTGTATCTGAATCATCATCATCTCCTCCGTTCCCATTACCTTCACCGTTCTTCTTACTCACCTTGGTAGAACCATTACTATTACTTTCTTGTTTTTCCTTCTTATCCAAATGTTCTTTTAGTTGTTCTGCTCTTGATAAGTATTCGGTGAATTTAGCCCTTATCAATTCTTTCGAACTTGGATTCTTCTCGTATTTAATAGCAAGCATCAAGTAGTCCAGTCCGTTGTAGTAAAGACCGTATGCTTCATCATACCTCGTGGCGTTATCGGCTTCAATAGCCTTTTGGACGAGTTCGATACCTTTGTTTAGGAAGTCACCCGTAGACATTGTGAATTGTGGTAAAAAAAGTATGGATTCAAGAGATAACCGGTGGAATAAACTAGTTGTGAGTCTTTGTGAGTCTGATAATAAGAGTAGGCGTAATGGATCACAGCAACTGACAGCGAATTGACAACTACGTCTGAAACTTCAGAGTGAAACTAGAACTAAAATCGTAAATTCGTTTTGTTTTGTTGGAACTGCGCTTCTCCTTGAAAAACATCCAGACCAGCTGCCAAAAAGAACAGTGTCAACAACAACAGCACTATATAAATAAATACATAAATACACCAAATGGGGAAATATTTCCTGATTTGGCTGATAGTTATATACTTTAGATATCAACTTTGGCTGGAGAAAGAACGTAGAGACTCTGGTTGTTGGTGGTGGTACTGGTGGTACTAGTGGTGGTGGATGGTCTGGTATTGAGTGGCTCGATCTTCTCGAAGGACTCGTTGCTCTGGATGGTGGACTCGTTCACTTGGGCCTGGAGTTCTGTTAGTTTCTGCTCTGTGTTCTGTAACATGCGTTCAAGTGTCTCAACTCTTTTCTTCAACTCCTCATTCTCTTTATGGAGTTTGTTATGTACTTCTTCTTTACTGTCACCATTCTTCTTTATGATTTCAAAAGGTGAGGACGGTAGTTCGAAGTCCTGGGATTTGTTGGATTTGTTGATCTTGTGAGCTGGTGTTGATTCATCATGGAAAATATGTGGTTGTTGTTGTTGCTGTTTGTTTAGTCTTATACTAGTGTTTGAAGGACGATGTGTTATATGGCCCATACTAACAGTACTCGTATCAAATGATGTATCACTCAAAGCTAGATCTTCATGCTGTAATCTTTTCAAAGGACGATTATAAGAGTTATAACCATCATCATGATCATAAGATTTACTGACTTGTGACACTTTTCTTTTACGTGCACTTGTAAGTGGTATACTACCACTATCCACTCTTTTCCCTATCATTCTATTCGCATATTTCTTCATTTCATTAAGTTCATTTTTATGTTTATCATCACTTGAAAACACCATTTTGCCTAGTTTATTAAATGTACTTGAAACCCATGATGAAGTATTCTGTTTAGATTCTGATGTGGGCTGAAGAACACGAGGTGAATAGGCCTTTGCTCTATCCTTAAATCTTTGTGACTCTTGTAATGTTCTGCGTGGTGGGTGGCGTGTCTCAAACCGAGGCACATTACGTTCTGGTTCTATCCTTTCATTGTTGTGGTTGTGGTTATGGTTATGGTTATGAGGGAGTGGTATGTTAGATTTTGTGCTTAATGGTGAGAATCTAACTGATCTCTGACGGGTTTCTGACTCCTGTTTTTCCTCTTCTTCTAGCTCCTTCCACACTTTCTTGATTGTTGATATTGGTGAAAAGCTCATTCTTAACACTCTCTGTACCTCTTGACTCTCTGATATATCTTTAATATAAGAAACTTGTTTATTTGTTTACTTTTGAGGCTTATTCACACTGTTTAAAACGTAAATAAATAACAGAATTCGCGAAAACAAGAAAACAAAGCAAACCGCGTTTAAAGACACTTCCCGGCTATATGGACTAATCGGGTAATTAAACATACCCATCACTTTATCTTCTGTGGTAATATCTCTAGTATGGAACTATAAAGTAGCCAGTGTTCCTGATATTCCTGTCAAAGTACTGTATCTGGAACTCTTAAGACCAAACTACAAACACTCAGAAGTAGAAGAAGAAGAAGAAGAAGCTATCAGTCACAATGTCTGTGAGACTCCCTCTTCATAATGATGAGAAGGTGGATAAACCTATCCCTACATCCAAACCATATACCAGAACAACTAAAGTTTCATCGTTATTACTCCTAGCCTTAGCATTCCTTGGATTGAATACTTATTTCAACTTCTTACCTAACATCATCGCCAACAATTCCACTACTACTAGTAGAAGGGAACCTGATGATAAGGATATATGCCCAGTTGGTGAGACTATTCGTCCTTCATCATTTTTAAAAGATAATTCTTCAGTTGAATACATCGCACATGATCCTGAATACCGTCAATTATCAGCAAAGAGATTATCCAAAGCAGTTCAAATCCCAACCATATCATACGATGTTGCACAATCACCATTCGATAATCCTGAGGCTTATAAAGCATTTGATGATTTCTATGAATACATCGAAACTGAATTCTCTACTGTTTTTGAACATTTACAAGTTGAAAGAGTTAATGTCTATGGATTATTATTGACCTGGAAAGGTTCAGTTGAATCATTAAAACCAATCTTCCTAACTGCTCATATTGATGTTGTTCCAGTTGATGAAAGTACAAAAGATGAATGGAATTATGATCCTTTTAGTGGTCATTTTGATGGGGAAAACATCTGGGGTCGTGGTTCCTCTGATTGTAAAAGCTCCGTTATCGCTCTATTACAAGCTTTGGAAAGATTAGTCATTGATGGGTTTGAACCAAAGAGAACTGTTCTTGTCGGGTTTGGTTTTGATGAGGAATTGGGTGGTTCCTATGGTGCTACTGGTTTACAACATTTATTGGAAAAGAGATACGGATTGAACTCTATCTATTCTATTGTTGATGAAGGTGGTAGTGCTATTGCCACAATTGATGGTACTGTTTTCGCTTTACCTTCTATTGGAGAAAAAGGTTCTTTGACTTTGGAAATCGGATTAACAACACCAGGTGGCCATTCGTCAGTTCCTCCAGATCATACTAATATTGGTCTTGTTTCTAAAGTTATCAATGAAATTGAAAACACACCTTTTGATGCCATCTTAGAACCATATAACCCAACTATAAACTTCTTACAATGTGTTGCTAAATACTCTAATGAGTTTGATAGTGAATTGAAATCAAATATCTTCAAAGCAACATATGATAAAGTTGCAAACTCCAAGGTATTAGAATATGTGAGTACTATCAAAGCATATAAATACTTGGTCAAAACAACTCAAGCTGTTGATATCATCCATGGTGGTGTTAAATCCAACGCACTTCCTGAATACACCAAGTTTGTTACCAATCATCGTGTCAGTGTTGAGTCATCAATCGAATTCACCGTTAATAAGATCATTGGAAACATCAAGACAATTGCTGAAAAGTATGGATTAGGTTTATACTATTTGAAGAATGAGATCTTACCAAAAACAGAAAATGGATTCTTCCAAGTGGGTGATCCTACTCTAGATGAATTACATGCATTAGACCCAGCTCCAGTATCACCTATCACTGGAAATGTCTGGAAAGTGTTTGCAGGATCCATCAAACATGTTATTGAAGACTATATCTATCCAAACCTCACTGAACCTGCTGTTGTTGCTGCTAATTTGAACACTGGTAACACGGATACATACCATTATTGGGGTCTCAGTAAGAATATCTATAGATACAGATTGAGTACTTTGAATGGTATCTTGAATGGTGGTACACATAGTGTCAATGAACATACCACTGTTTCTAACCAAATTTACTTGACATTGTTTGATTACGAGTACATCAGAAGTTCAAGTGAGGATGTGGACAATGAATAGTCTCATATTAAGCATATTTGACCACATAAAACACCAATAAAACACCAATAAAACACCAATAAATCAAGATAAATCAAGTAAAAAGTTGTAGTTCATTGATATTACATAATCACTTCTTTCTAATATTTATTACGTAATACGCGTCTCTATTTAATTTTAATGTTTCGCGTTTCTTTAAATTTAATTCACTTTAAAATGAAAGTGACTTGAAAGTAGCTTGAAGAAAGGAGTGTTTTGGAGTGTATTAGAAGTGGATGACGATGGACACCGTACCAGTTGTGCTGCCTATCAAATTACATTCGGCAAACTTGAGACCATTAGCTTACAGAATCATCTCAAAGAAACATGGTATCAATATCAAATCTGAAGCGTTAAAACTATTAGCAGACTACATCGGTCCTAAATTCGGTAGTGAATGGAAGTCGATAAACTGTCAGAAATACCTTGAAGAGATTTGCAGAGTATGGAAAGAACAAGAAAGAGGACTTTTCCTTGATGGTGAAGGTCTTGAGGAAGTTCTTAAAGAGATTGAATCACTCGAATCAAAAGCTCTAAGGTCAAATAGTATTCAAAATCAGAAATCAACAACTATTGATTCTGTGATATCTAAAGAAGCCCCTACCAATTCACAACCAAGCGATATTGATGATGATGGACTCCAGATAAACAGAACCAGTCCTGCAACAAGTATATCACCACCACCAATAAGAGATTCCATAGATTGGAAGGAATATTTCAGATTGGTTAATGCTTATGAACAACCTATTTTCAACTACGACTTCACAAGAAAACAGTATGAGCTGGATCCTATTCAAACACCAAAGTTACTTCAAACAACAGCCAACTCAAATGTTAAACTATTCTCTAGAAGATATCATATCGTAAGAGATAGATTATTAAGAAATGAGAATTTCCATACAAACAATACATTTGATTCACCAGTGGCCCAAGCTAATTCAATCACACAAATCAAGAACTTATTAGGTAGAAACAACCAACGGTTTTTATTACTAGGGATGCTAACTTTACTAAATGGTGAATACTATCTTCAAGATCCATCCGATAAGATCCATTTGAATATCGAACAAGCAGAACCTAATGCTGGTTCGTTTTATACACCAGGTAATATTGTGCTATGTGATGGGATATATACTTCAGGAAAGTTTTATTGTTCATCAATTGGACATCCACCTGGTGAAAGAAGACTTGATACTTTAGAAGCTAATGGTAATATTGATTTCTTAGGTATACATGCAAATTTCAGAATAGATAAAGAATTGAATCAAAGACTGAGATTAGCGGAAGGAGAACTTGATCATAAGTTGATTATTTTAGGTACTGATTGTTATTTGGATAATTTAAGAAATTTGGATGCTTTGGATAAGTTATTTACCAAGATATCAGCAGAAGAACAATTACCAATAGCTATTATATTTAATGGTTCATTCACATCTGTTTTCAGAAGTTCAGCAGAATATAAGAAATTATTTGATTCATTGGCTTCCGTGCTGGAGAAATATCCAAGAATAACAGGTAATGTTAACCTAATATTCATTCCTGGTGATAATGATCAATGGAAAACACCACTTTGGCCCAAAACTCCTATTCCTAAATTATTTGGATCTAGATTGAACAGAGTTGCAAGAAGTGTTCAATGGGCTTCTAATCCAACAAGATTAGTATACCTTTCACAAGAGATTGTGTTGAACTGTGATACATTAGGTGCAAGATTCAGAAGAAACACTACGATATTCCCAGCTATGGAGAAACAAGAAATAGATCTTGAAGAACCAGAAGTATCACAAATCGATAAGATTGAGAAATTACCACCAAGAATATTAGAAGCTAGAAAATTGGTGAAAACTGTTTTGGATCAAGGTCATCTATCACCATTCACCAAGGATCTTAAACCAATCATATGGAAATTGGATCATACTTTGACATTATCACCAATTCCTAATATCTTAATACTGGCTGATTCAAGTTCTCCTTCATTTGATGTTACTTACAATGGATGTAAATGTTTGAATCCAGGTATGTTAATAACAAAGAGAAAGTTGAATTATATTGAACTAGAACTATTCACAAAGAAATCTGAATTAAAAGAAGTTCATTTTTAGAAGTTATGTTTATATGGCCATTTCTTTAATTTCTTACTGATTTCAGTGGGTAGACAATAAATAGGATCAACTTCTTTTAAATCATCGAATCCCATTAAACTTAACCCAGCAACACCAAACAATGTATGGAAAACATCGACTTGATTATCAGGTCTATCACTAATCCCACCAGTCACATCATCTTGACTTTTCAATATGAACTCACGTAATCTATCTCTATCGATCCATTGTAATTTACCAATTATAGCCAGTGATGAAAGCACCCACCAACTGTAACACACATCAGGTAATTTACCAGGTCTTCCATTCAACCCACCACTTGCCAATTGTCTTTCACTCAACCACCAACCAGTTAATTCAACATCAACAACATCCAATCTATCAACCATAGCCAAAGTTCCCAAACAAGTGAAAACCTGAGCTGCATGAGACTCAGCACCAGGAATCAATCCGTATCCACCATCGAAATTCACACATTTCTGAATGAATGAAACAACTCCATCAACAATCTCTTGTGTTAATCTACCAAGAATAACCAATGATTGTATAGCAGTATACACAAATCTTGTATCGACCTCACCAAACCGATCACCTTGGAACGATCCATCTTCCAATCTATTCGACACGATAAACGCAACGATCTTATCGACCTGTTCTCCATTCAAAACATCAAGAGATTCATAAATGGCCAGGATTTGTAATGCAGATAACGTACTTAACAAATGACTATCGTGTCCAGGAAACGAACCAAACCCACCATCAATATTCTCATTGAAACAGCTCAGCACGAACTTGACGACTTCTTCTCTGTTGAATGTCTCTGTCGAATCTAGTAAGTACAGACAGTTGAGTCCCCAGTAGGTCCCGTTCATTCTGAGATGCTCAGTGAGCCAGAATTGATAGTCTTTTAACGAGTTTAGCGATTTGATGTATTCAACATGTTTCGATTTGAGCAATTTCAAAGAATGTGGTTCTGCCATTGTTTTGTTAGTGAATTCTGTGGTTTTCTGACTGGTTTTACTAGTAATTTAGTCAAGTTTTAAAGCTGTTTTTATCGTTATTTGTTTGATTAATGTTTGTTTTGTTTTTTGTTTTGTTTTTCATGAAAAATTGTTAAAATTAAAGAATTGTCTATTTAAATAAAGAGAAGACACAGAATCACAGGGTGAAAATGAGCGTGAACTACGAGGATCTCAAAGTGGACACGAACTACGAGTCTCAAGGTGTCAATGTTGGCGACTTCTTGAAAAACCTGGACACAAAACGATCAAATTTACTCCGTTTTATACCTACTGATGATGAAGAGGTCAAACAGAAGCTCAGAGAGTATGGCCAGCCAATAACGATGTTTGGTGAGGATAAAGCTGATAGAAGGGAAAGATTGATGCAGTATGTTGCTGAGAATGGTATTGATCTGGGTCAAAAGGACGTTGAAATGGAGGAGATTGGTGATGATGATGAGGATCAAGATTTAGAAGAAGAGTTCTATACACCAGCTTCTAAAGAATTGGTTCATGCTAGACAATTTCTAACCAATTATTCGTTGGAAAGAGCACAGAAACGTCTTGCTATACTACGAGAACAATCTGCTATTAGTTTATCTAAACAATTGGTGATAAGGAGAAATATCAATGAAAAGTATAAAAAGTATGAACTGAGTGGATCTCAATTAGTATCAACAAGAACCATTTCAAACGTTACAATCAATCAACAAACACAGGAGATCTTAACAGGTTCATGGAATGGTGAAATAAAACTACTAGATTCACAACTAGAAATAAAGAAAGAATTCGAACCAACAAATGATAAAATCAGTGGGATTGATTGGTCTCCACAAAACAACAACCAATTCATAACTTCTTCCAATGTGATAAACTTATGGCAAACTGACTCAACACACCCAATCGCATCATATGAAGGACACGATCATAGAATAGTTAAAGTGAAGTATCATCCAAGTGGGAAATACATAGCAAGTGCTTCATTCGATCATACCTGGAGATTATGGGATGTTGAAACCCAACAAGAACTATTATTACAAGAAGGTCATTCCAAAGAAGTTTATGCTTTGGGATTCCAAACTGATGGGTCGTTATTAGCTAGTGCTGGTCTTGATGCGATGGGGTATGTTTGGGATTTAAGAATTGGAAAATCCATCATGACGTTGAATGGACATATCAAACCGATTTATGGATTGGATTGGCATCCTAATGGATATCAAATCGCTACGGGAAGTGGTGATGGATCTATCAAAATATGGGATCTAAGAATGACTGAAGAAAGTTATACTATACCTGCACATAATAAGATTGTTTCAGATTTGAAATTTTCTACAAAAGGGGATGTCTTAATATCAAGTTCGTATGATAATACAGTCAAGGTTTTCAGTTGTGATAATTGGATTCATTTAAATACGTTAGAAGGTCATTCAGATAAAGTTATGAGTTGTGATATCTCAGATGGATATATCATAAGTAGTGGATGGGATAAATCTGTTAAAATATGGACAGAAGTATGATTTTTTTATCGAACACTTGGACTTATTCTTCTTGGATCATTTCTCGATCTGCTGTTGTTTAATTTACTTAATGATTCTTCTATTCCTAGTTTTGTTGTTAGGATTGTTGATTTTAAATCATCAATTTGATTGTTTTGTAATGATGAATCTTCAAATCCTTTAAAGAAATCTTGTAAATTGGTTTCATTCTGTACGATTTTTTCTTTTGTTTCTTGAATGATTTTAGTAGATTCTTCAATTGATGTTTTGGCATTATTGATTTCCTTAGTCATGTATTCTTTTTCTGTTTGTAATTGTTCTTTTCTCTTTTTTTGTCTAATAATCTCAGCTTTCAATTGATCAATCTTATCTAGTTTTGGATTACTATGTGTTTCTAATTCTTGTTGTAGGTTATTTGTATTTGATTTAACTTTCTCGATTTTTTCAGTGAATCTATCAGAGTTTATATTGGCACTTTCAATTCTCTTTTTGATATGATTGATCTCTTCAATGATCTTAACTTCATCAACTAATGAATAATCTTTAACTTGTGAACTGAATGTTTCAAAATTTTTAAACTCTTGTTTCTGAACTTCCAAATTAGAACGTTCAACGTTGAAATTTTGGATTAATTTATGTGTTAATGTATCGTTATAATCTCTATTTATACTTAAAATCCCAAAATCATAGTTCTTCAACGGATTCTCTGTATAATCATTGTTCAATCTCTTTGTTTCATAAAAAGTTAGTTGTTCAGTAGTAGGTTTAGATCTAGATTCATCATAATGAACTTCTGTCAATAAAGATCTTTCAACATCTCTAGAATCATACTTTCTTATGGTAGACATCTCTGGTAATGGCCATGGTTTATTCTCAAAGTCTTTAAACCAATCTTTCAAATAGGAAAGATTCTTGGAATAAATTGGTCTTAAATCTGGTGGTAAAACACCAACTCTATCTCTAAGGACAACAATTGCAGCTGTAACATCCACCAGATACTCCTTTGACCTACTTTGATGGAATTTTCTAAAGAACAGAGCCACATGATCAATAGAATTAACAGAAACCAATCTCAAGATTGGTGTTTTAGTGTTGGCTTTCAAATTATTTAAAAATGCAGTATCACTTGTGATATCAAATGATATGACTAGATCAAATTTACCATCTATTTCTGTAGAATCACTTCCAACGATATGAGTTGTTAAATTACTCTTGATCTTATTCTTGGAAGGATCTCTGATATGGTTCCCAGTATGTCTCTTGATGTTTGTCTTACAACCCAACAATAATGCCTCAATTAAGTCCAGCAATTTCCCAGATCTAGCAACTATCACCACATTCAGAGAAGTATCGTCGATCAGAGCAATCAAATCCTTCAATACTTTGAACTTCCCACTAGTTTCAGCCAGGTTCAAAGGAATGTCCTTCGAAGTCAAGTTCTTTGGCAAGTAGTGTGTGATCAACAAGTACGGATGTGTAGCGACCAGCTGCGAGTTCAAGTAAAGCAGTTCCAGAGAGTCCAGTAGCACCTGGTCCTCGTCATCTGTCTCGAAATACTTCAGGATATCGGCGTAGTGGAGAGACACGACCTGGTCAGTCAGTTCCTTCTGGTAGTCACACATTGGGATGGGAAGCCAGTAGTCGCCCGAAGTGTTTGTGGACGTTGCCAGGTTGACGATTGGTGGTTCGGGAGTGCCGTCCAGAATTCTGAAGAGATCCATTGTTCCTTTTTTGTACCTGTTTTATGGTGTTTTTATAGTGGATTTAAGTAGTGTTTTGTTAAGTGTTTTTTGTTTGTTTATTCATTTTTCATTTTCTTTTTGAATCTTTCAATTTAAACAAAAACATCAACAAAAACAATCAAAACTACTGAAAAAAAGGGAAATTAAAGTGGTTGAAAAGGAGTAAGAAAAATGGCATCGGAGCTTCTATCAGCCGACGAATTGGCACTTTACGACAGACAACTTCGTGTTTGGGGCGCTGAGGGTCAAAACAGGATCAAAAACGCTTCGGTATTGCTGATTAACGTCAATGGGGTCGGTAATGAGGTGGTGAAAAACCTCACTTTGAGTGGTGTTGGTTCTTTGGAGCTGTGGGACGATGCTATTGTCAGCGAATCTGACTTGTCAGCACAGTTCTTTCTCGCTGAAGACGACTTGGGAAAGCCTAAACTCTCTGCGATTGAACCAAGAATCAAAGATATGAATCCAAGAGTCAACCTATCAATTAACACCAATCCATTAAACTTAGCAACTACTGATAAATCCTACTTCAAGAAATTCAATCTGGTCATTGCCAACAACTTGAAACCAGATGATTTACTGCTTCTTAATGATATCACAAGAGAATTGGAAATAAGTCTACATTATACAGAAACACACGGTCTTTATGGATTCCTCTTCAATGATTTACTATTCGACTTATCCACTTACACAGAGAAGAAACTACCACTTGCAAGAAAAGTAGGTAACATCTCACCAAATAGAGAAATTATCAGTGTCTCCACAAGTATTGATAAGACAACAGGTACTGTTATGGAAACATACTCTGTTAGAACTTCATATTCAAAGTTCAAAGATGCTATAAATTCTCAAGAACTAAGTAAATTATCAAAGAGAACAAAGAAGAGAATTTCTCCATTATTATCCATCTTCATATCTCTTCATGAACTACAACTAGAATCAAAAGAACTCACAGTTGATTCATTGAAATCAAAATCTGTTGAAGTTACACAAAGATTAGGAATCCCAGAAATAACAGATGATTCATACTTTGAACAAATCTTGAAACAATTGAACTATGAAATAAGTCCTGTTGCTGCTGTGTTGGGTGGTACTCTATCTCAAGATGTTATTAACTTCTTAAGTAAAAAGAAACCTCCAATCAATAATCTACTGGTTTTAGATGGTGATAAGTTTGTTATGCCAATTTATGAATTATAATTAATTTACCACACTATACATAGCCAGCTAATCTGAATTATGTTGCTACGTTTTCAATTTAAATAAATCAAAATGTATGGTAAACATTAATAGTACACATTTCTTTTCTTGCTTTTAATTCTTAATTTTTTTCTCTCTAATTGTTACCATTAATGGCTAAACCTTGTAAATGTTCCATAAATTTCTGTAAGGAGACATCATCAGTCAAAACAACTGCGGAAGATCCTCCAATTGCATCACCTTCTTTACTGTATGAAGTAGATGGATTTAATTTGGAGTATAAGAATCTAGCTTGAGATCCACCTTCTTCAGTATCAACAAATCTTGGTAATGGGAATCTACCAACTAATAATTCTGCAGCTTCTCTCTTTGGTTCTTCCAAGAATTCTTTGAATGAGGCATATTGTGGATCATCTTGATAACCTTGTGCTCTCCAACTTGCAACTGTTGAACCATGATAAATTAAAATATGGAAGAATGTATCTAATAATAAAATACGATCTGATAAAATGGAGATAGAATCCAATAGAACAGGTTGTGGTTCTGCATCCATTGAAAATGCAGTTAATGTTGGTTGAATCATAATCAATGAGTTTTCAGTATCTTCTCTTAATAAAACATGTCTATAGAAAGCAGTTTCATCTGGGGAATTATTGAAAACTTGTAAAAATTGTGATCTTCTCAAATAAAACATAAATTGTGGATATAATGAGAAAACAGGTGATAATCTGAAAGAACTTGGTTCATTCTTAGTATAATCTGCATATTTCGCACATAATTTAATCAATAATCTATCAACCCATCTTAAAACATCTGCACTATCACCTTCTTCACATTTGAAAACGGCAATTCTTGACATTAAGACAGCAGCAGCTTCTTGATCAAATGAGTTTGAAAGATTGATATCACCGGCTTGTAAGAATGGAACAGAAATAGTAGTGACTCTAGTTCTGTAATTACCTGAAGCATGTTGATAATTGGTAACGAATTGAATAACAGTGTTTTTAGAAACTGTTTGGTTTGCAACTTCAAAGAAAATACCATATGAATGATTTGGTGAAATACCACTCATGTTCCAAGTAGTTGTACCACCAATACCAACTTCTGAATCAGATGCATTTGGAGAACTTTTACCAGATGATGAAGCATGACCAATCAAACCTGAAACTTTCAAATCTTTTGAAGTTTTAACAGTTAGACTTGCACCGAAACCCATCAATAAGTATCCATCTTCATCTTTACTAAACAATCTAATGAAAGATTGTTTGAAAATAGAAGTTGTGAAGGCATCAGTTAATAACAAAACACCACCAGTTTTGTTTGTCAATGATTGCATTTCATTAACACCAACTTGATCATAACAACCAGCGAAAATATCAACAATATGACCATCTTCAGCTGCTTTAGTAGCAAGATCTTCATAGAATTTAATGGCTTTCTTGTAATGTTTAGCTGAATCCTTATCAATATCATTATGTGATCTGATTGGTTCTTTTAATTGATCACCAACAATTAAACCTGGGTTTAAAGTACATGGACCAGCAGAGAACAACATGATTCTGGCACCAAATCCAGTGAAAGTGTGTTTTAATAAGTTAACAGCAATGGCTAATGAAGCACCAGTTGCTCTTAAAGCTCTTTTACCAGTTCCAACAGCCCATGGATCAACTTTTAAATTTTCAAGGATGTTGGTTAATTGGAATTCAACAGCACTTAATTCAGAGAAGAATTTAACGTTTGATTGAGTTAAGAAATCTTTAACTTGTTCAGCAGTATAATCTTTGTTACCTCTGAAGGCAAAAGTCTTTTGAACAGGGTTTTGTAAATCGTATAATTGGACAATAGTACCATAAGTGATTAAACCAACCAATGCATTTGGTGGTAGGTAACTTAAAGAAATGATTAAAGTTTCCTTCAAAGCTTCCAAGTTTTCTTCATCTTGACATAAATCAACAACAAACAAGAAGACTGGTGGTTGTTGAACTGGTTTAGTTAAAACGTATTCAATTGTTGATGAATCTGGTTGGATCTCTAATGGTAGATTATCTGGAGTGATTTGAGCATAATAAGGAGGTAATTGAGTTCTACTACCACACACAGCACAAGACCAGAACATGGATCTTGGATCAATGTGACATTGAGGGTTCAAAATGGCTTGACAAGCAGCGTTTGAACAAAGAGTTGGGTTGTAGTTTGCAATTTTCAAGTTGGAAGTCTCTTTCAATGGGGTGTATAGAGCACCTAGAGGCACCACCATTCTAGCAGCTTCAGCTCTGGAAACTGGGAAAGCGTTCCATGATAAACGGACACCGTTCACGTCCTCGTTAGCTAGGAAATCCATTGCTCTTTTGTGTGTTTGTTGGACCGGAAACTGCAACTGAAACTGATCTGATCTGTTTAGATTTGTTGTCATGTTTTGATTACCTGTCCAAAAAACACCACGAATCTCTACACCGGGTAACACCACATTTTTATATAGTAAATACTTATTTTGGATAATAGATTATATTATAAATACTGATGAAGAACTATACACCGGTGTCGTTGTCAATGATACCTGCTTGGTTAAGTGTGACTTCTAGTTTGGCATCTCTTCCGTGTTCAAGATCTTTTTGTCTCTTTTTCTCGGTTTGTTTTTTGGACTTTTCATCGTTCCAGTACTCATCTGCAGCTTCATTGGCACTATTACCAAAACGACTGGCATAGTCATTGTTAGGTTTCTCTCTGATGATGTTTGAAATCTGTGAGTTGTTGGCCAGTTGGGTATGGATACCGTTTCCAAAGACCCATTTTAGCTGAATTAGTCTAAAGAATGAAAACCACGATTTAACAGCTAAAGATCTTGATTTACTTAGTTTGATATGACTTAACACTAAATCTTCTTCCTCAACACCATCTGATCCTTCTGTTTTCTTGGAAAGGATTTTATTGATTCTGCTTTTCTTATCGGAATAAAAGGAAACAGTTGTTAATACATCTTTGAATAATGATCTACCAGCTTTCTTATCCTTTTTGGAAACCTTCTTACTAGAGTTTTTTATAAGCTCTTCAAGTCTTGTTCTTAGTTCATAAGAATTTGTGTATGGTAAGATATCATCTGATTCATTGAAATCGTCAAGATCATCACTAATATCATCATCATATGCATAAGTTTCAAAACATAAACCAACCAACATAGCAACTGGTTTGATAACTTCTAAATTGTCAACTTCCAACAATAATTCCACAATTGGATCAATTATAGTTTCAATTAGTTCATTCAAGTTGGAGTTATCTGTTAATAAGGTCAATAGAGCACCGATACCGTATATTATCGAGGCAATAACAGGAGCGTTTTCAGCTTGATCGTCAATTAAGCCTAATAATGTCTCATTCAAGAACTCAACGATTTCATCAACTCCATAACCTCCAGTCTCATCGTAGATAACCAATGCAATTGCGCTGTATGAATAAATTAGATATTGTCTGGCATTAT
Source organism: Wickerhamomyces ulmi (assembly GCA_030569675.1). Taxonomy (NCBI): domain Eukaryota; kingdom Fungi; phylum Ascomycota; class Saccharomycetes; order Phaffomycetales; family Wickerhamomycetaceae; genus Wickerhamomyces; species Wickerhamomyces ulmi. The sequence continues at coordinate 306,083 of JAJMLN010000012.1, forward strand.
TAGACAATGTAGGATCAACGATCTTCTTCTCCAATATTTTCAGAATGTTTAAGGACTTATCTTCTGAGTAAACAACCCCACTATTCTCGATGTTTGCTATTATGAAACTAGTTAAACTTCTAGTTGAGAGGATCAATTCATTTGCTGACTTTGAGGATTGGAAAACTTTGAGTAAGGTAAGCAAGTCACCTTCATAAGCTGCCTCATCATAGTCATTTTCTAAATCTGGAGACTTGATAACTAAGTGATACAACTGATTCAAAAGAATTTCACGATCATTTGAAGAGACTTCATTCCGTGGCTTTTGTAAAGCTTTGATGACCTCAGGAATCGAGTTCAGTTTCACTTTGACGTTGTTACCAGAGTCACCAGCACCACCATCATTCGAGTCAGTTGACTCTATACTTAATAGAGTACTAAGTCTTTCACTGATTAGTTCATCCAAGTTACCAAAAGTGATATCATTTAACAGTTCGCCATCATCCGCATTGGGTCCCCTTGAAGATGGACGAGTAGATGCTGCCGAGTTCAGCTTACTGCCAGGGCTCAACAGGCGTCTTGGGGGCATTGTTACAATTGTTTTGTTCTTTAATTGATTGTTCAATGAGTCAGAGGTGGGACCAGAAGCACAATTAGAGCGATTGCTGCTTTTTATATGTGACGCTTCTAGTTTCATCATGTCATCATCATACAAAAACTGCCAGAAAAGAGAAATATGGGGATTAACAGATGACCCGCGAATATTGCCGTGTTGGGTACTTCTGTATTACGTAATAAAAAGAAGGCTTCTTAACAGACAAATACAAACAAACAAACACAACAATTAGATCATTATAAAAAGAGATATAAATAGACACTGTGAATATATTTAAGAAGGAAAGATGTCACCTACAGTGTACTTTGTGGCATTGATATCGAGAGAAGTATGCACTTTTGTTTATTTTGTTTTATCTTCCATTGAATCAAGAAACTAACAATTAATGACAGAATCGTCCTATACACATACAAGAAATCACACCAGCTAGAAGACTAGATGACACCATAGAAGGCGAACCAGATACTGATAGCACCCCTCAAACAGACAATGCTCAATCACAACAGAATAATACTTTACTAAAATACCATTTCCTGTCCAATATGGCACTTGATGTGTTTCTCTCGCCATTCTATGAAGGAGAAACAGGTGTGGAACAACTATTATTCTCACAAGACGGAATCAATGTATATGGCTTAGAAACAAACACTGGGCTGAAGATACTGGTGGGTACTCCTGACAAAATAGAACCTTCTTTCAATGTGATATTCCAGAAACTACATAAAGTGTATTTAGGTATAGTCTTGAACCCATTCCAAAACAACGAGAGTCTGACGAGTGTTAATGTCAATGAAAGAAAGTTGAATGAAAAAATCAAACAAATATTCTTGAAAGTTTAGGGATTACTGATCGAGAAGTGGTTGTATACTTACATTGGGTCACATATAATATATAGTCTTCAGCAATTCATTAATTTATGGTACATTAGTAGTTGATCAATTGAACAACCCCACTAAGTCTATTTCAATATCACATTGGCATTTCTCAATTCAAGGTACTGCTGATCAACACCTTGTGCCATGTTCTTCACCACCGTAAAGACCTCACTATTATGGTACCTTATTCCGTTTGTAGGAGATTTATAGTTAGCTTTCAAGCCTGTGATATCACAGTACTTCTTGGAAGGTTTGATGGATGGAGGAGACTCTATCGAGTTGTAGAAAACAGCATCTTTCTTGAACTTGTCCTGGTGTGCCTTTATGTACTTTTGCTCGTCAACAAGAATCTGTTTTAGAGGTTTGACTCTTCTATTTGTCGGTTTAAAATGAGGATTTTTGAATTTGAACGGACCTGCGTTTGACTGTGACACCTCGAATAGATCTATGTCTTCGGTCATCTCTTCTAATTAGTTCTAACTGGGTGTTTTATGGTGTTTATTGAGTGGTTTAACCGTGTTTGAAGCTGTTTGTGTTTGTACTTTGTTCCCATTTGTTTTATGAAGGCGGTCCTCGATTCGGTAATTTCCGTCTTTGGAACAATTTTGGTGGTTTTCGAGCCGAAAAACTACAATAAACAATCAAAAATCAAAAAACGTATTGAAAACATCGGCAAGTTTCTTTGATCCAGCCTTTATCTGTCTATCAGCTTTAGAGAATTTGCTGTGTTTAACTTGCGCCGTGATGCTTTGGCAACTGTGGGTTGTGTCGCTGGCCGTTTTCTGGGTGCTTCACAGGCTGTACACCCTGATGAAAGTGCCGTTGACCGAGTTGGTCAAGGTCCTGAACATCGATATACCAAAGGCCACCAAGATATCCATCGACAACATCACAGACAAACGTGTGTATCTCCACTGGGATCTTCCTTCTGGAGATGAGAGAATTGTCAACTTTGTGCTATTTGTCAATGGCGCTCAGGCATCTGTGTTAAGTGGAACTGAATCACACTGCTTCTTTTCAAACTTGATTCCAAATACCAAATATAAATTTGACTTGGTCTGTATCAACAATAGAGGATTTAAGGCCAAAAGTGATAGCATACATGTTAAGACTAAATCCACAGAGCTTGTCAACTATACAAACAAACTCCTTCTTGAGAATCCAGAAAATCTATTCCGCATGTTGACTGATAATAAAGCAGATCATTCTACAGTACACAAAGTCATGAATTTAAACAGTGATGCTAGAGCCCCAAGATCTCGCTCCAACACTGTGAACTCGACTACAAATGAAAATGTCACACTAAATGGAAGCGTTAACTGTCTTCCTGACCCAACAATGATGGAGAATATAGAAGAATTACGTTATTATTTGGAGTCTGGACAAGAAGAATTACATAACGTTTTGAAGCAACAGGAACAAGCCATTGCAGATTTCAAGGAGCAGGAATCCATGTTGATCGATGAAAGAGATAAACTACGTGAAAGAAAGAAATTAGAAGATGGTAACAGACAAGCGATGAAATCAGAGATTAAAATGCTAGATGATTCAAGAAGATTATCTGAACTAAGAAAATCTAAACAAGAAAACATATACGCAACAAAACTGAAAGAAATACGTAAAATGGAGAAAGAGCTTGAAGAATGGAATTCAAAGATTGATGAGTTTGAAACCAAAAGGCTTGCTGCTGAGAATTCTGAAGAACAACTATACAATGATCTTGATTCTGATATTCTCGAGAAACAAAACCTTTCCAAGCAGATTCAATTTGATATATCACAATTAGAGGAAAAATTGAAATCACTGAACTCCAAAAAGAAACAGCTGGATCAAACAAAACCAAAACTTATTAAACTACTAAAGTCATTACACGATCATACTGACCAAGGTGGTTGTATCGATGCTGAAGGCTTGAAGGTATTGGATGCTTTACGTCAAATAGATGAAGACGCTCATGCTAAGCTCAACAAAGAAATCGATCATGATATCAGACTTGAAACTGAATGGAGAGCTCAACAACAACGTGAAGTTAATCATTGTTTGAAAGTTTCCAAAGCTCACGATAATCTGAAATATGAGAATAACTCATTGAGAAATGGTTGGTTACCTTCAAATGAACCACAGTCTATAACACCACCACCAACCATATCCTCGTTATCTTTAGTAAATCAGAATCAAAACCAAAATCAAAACCAAGCACAAGCACAAGCACCATCGCAATCCCAAACTCAAACTCAACCATCTGCATTCAACATTCCAATAACATCGAACTCTGCTGTCAATAACTTTGTTTACAACAATTTCGCTGCAGAGAGTTCGCCTTCTTTGACTTCTGTTCCATTGCATACACAAAACTCCTCAGGTACAGCAAATAATACATCTATTTTCCAAACTCCAAACCTTTGGAACTCATTCTCACCAAATTCAGGTAATGGTTTGTCATTGAATACAGCAAACGTGCCTCAAAATGATGGCGAAACACATGAAATTGATACTCCATCTGTTAATAGATTCTTACCAACTAATTTGATTGGTGATGATCTTGCCGATTTGATGGATTCAGGAGCAGCTGATACTAGTAAGGATGGTTCACAGAATGATTTCAGTCATCTACTAAATGTGAACAATGACTCAGCTGCAAACTTGAGCACCAAAAGTATATTCCATTCTGACTTTGGCATGACATCACCTCCAAGGTTCTCTATCGAACGTCCAACTTCTCCTACCCAATCTTACCAAAATGAATTCTTATCAGCACAAAATTCTCCAAATACAAATGACATACATTCAATTTTATCAGGCAATGGTCCCTTACCTCCTGCTCAACAAGAACCTTCTCATAAAGAGAGCTATTTAAACTCGTTGACACCAAGAAGGCTGTCCAATGTTTTCAGTTTTGGAAGTAAACCAAAGAGTGCTCCTATTGATCAAGCTACGCCAACTAGTTCAGCTCCTAATAGTTCTGGTGCAATCCCAATACCTAAACCCCAAAGCAAGTTTTTCCATAAATCCGATGGGTCAAAGAATGGCAATGATCAAGGAACTCACCCATTCTTCACTTTCAATCATGCAGAACCCAATAATAGTCCAAATGGTGTTTTCAATACCTTTGATTCTTTATGGCAAGGATCTTCACTTAAAAATACTCCTCATAATAGAAACGTCTCGGTGAACTCTTCACATTCTGCCAATTTAGAAAAAGATACTGAAAGTTGGGCTAAATTTCATTTTGGTCATTCTAAAGATACATCCACTGAAATTAAAGATGATACCATTGGTAGTTCCGATATTGCAGATGGCGAGTTAGGTGTTCCTGTTGTTTTAACCCATACAAACAAATCTTCCAACAATGCATCTGTTCAATCATCAAAATCAACAGAACTTGGTTCTTCACCATCATTTTTCAGAAAGAAGATATTTGCATTTGGAAATAGTAACAATAATCAAGGAATTCAAAATGATAAATCACCAACAAAGAATGGAGGATCGCATCAAGGTGGACCTGATGATACAGATGAATCAGGTTTTGAAGATCATGTTTCACAAACTAGAAAACTGTTTTCAAGAAATCGTAAAAGTTCATCAGCTGGTAATAGAAAACAATCTACTTCTAGTTCACTTGAAGATAATTTACATGCAATTGAAAGTGGATCAGTTCAATCCAATTCCACTACAAATAGTCGTTCCCTAGTGAGAAAGCTGAGCTTTTTTGGTTCTAAAAGTGGGAACGTCATAGGTCATAAAGATATTGAAGATATTGATGAGAATAATGAAGAAGTTGAATCAAGTGATGTGAACAATTAACTACATCATTTATCCAATCACATGAATACCCTAGTATAGAATTAGGCATAATTTGTTTCTCATATCTATTCATGAAGTATCTAGAATTTCACAATATCCATGCATTAAAATGAATAACTTATAGATTAATTATGTAGGAATATCAACTTTAGTATAAATGTATTATAGTACAGATAAAGAGTTATAGAAGAAGTAAACTAAAATGTATATGTAAGTAATATATTGTTCAGTTATGAATGAGAAAGTTAAAAAATCGGGGATGTTTGTTTGTTTGTTTGATAGAAGGAATGGGTTAAATCAACTTGATGGATCAAAAGCTGCTAGAACTTTATCTTTATCCTTCACCAAAGGGCTTTTATATTGATATGAATCAGCACCAGACCAATCCACTTTAATAGTTTTGAATTTATTCGTATCTGTATTCTTAAAGATATTAATTCTATCATTTTCCCAATCATTACGAACATCTTCAAACCCTTCAGCCCATACTTTATCATAAAATTGTTTAACTTTATTTTCTTCAATTTGTCTTGCTTCTTCTTGAGCCATCCATTCCATATGTTTTATATCATCAGAAGATGGTTCATAAATATGCCATATCACATAATGAGGTAATCCAACAACAGAATAACCCATTCTTTTACATAATTTACCAAATGCTTCAGTTTCTGCATGTTTTTCAAATGAAAAAGCTGGGAAATGACCACCACTTTTGAAAACTTTTGCTCTTGCCAAGATAGAAACACCACCAATACCATCAAGATCCATTTCAACTTCTGGATCACCATATGGATCTCTTAAGTAAGCTAAATGAGGTCTCCAGGTTGCATATTCAACATACCCTTCAACAATAACTGCATCTTCACCCAATGTTTTAGCTAATTGTAACCCACCTTCAGATTCTTGCCATGAATTTAAATCATAAGGTTGTTGATTTCCTAACCAATCAGGTAATGGTCTCCAAACATTTGGAACGATGACATCTTTACCATGATGCATTAAATCTTCCAAGATTGTAGGTGGAACAGTTTCAACATCAGCATCTCTCCAATAAACCCATGAATGATATGGTTTAACACTGACTGACCATAACCAATTTCTAGCACGAGCCATCAGTTTTCTACGAGGACCTTGAGCTTCAAAACCATGACGATCACTAAAACCTTGACCTATAACTTGACCAAAATCTTTTTCATAAATTTCAATAGAACCAAATTTTAAAGATTCATCTTTACCATTTTGAATTTCTTTTAAATGGTTTTCCAAGACTAACATGGTATCATCAGAACTATCACTAACCAGGAAAGATAAATCTATTAAATGATGTGGGTATGTTAAATTTTTCATATGACCAAAAAACATTGGTAAATGTGCAGCAGCATCTCTTAAAGGAACACAGAACAAAACACGTTCTTCATGTTGCCAACCATCTGGAAGACCTTCGTAGTTTTTAAGATCATAAAACTCCACAGATGGAACGTTATTGAAGTTTGGAATGTAAAGTTGTGGGAATACTAAATGCAACAGGATGTTAAATATGATAATGATTGATGTAAGAGCACCAACGATAATAAGTGATACTCTGGCAACTGGAGAGTTCTTTATGGAAACAAACGGAAGTTTGAAGCTTCCAGAAGATTTCGTATATGACATTATGATGCTTTTCTCTCTATTTTAATGTTCTTCTTCTTTTTTTGTTGGTATATGTTTATGTTATTGTCTTTCTCCTTTTAATAAATATAGCGAATGGGGAGTATTTGATGATCTGAGTGTTCAAAGCGATATTTCACTGTAGTAAATGATCAATCGGGATATAATCACTGAGAAGGTATAGTAACACTCAATTATAAACAGTTCTTATGGTTTTTCCTTCAAAATCAATGAGTTCTCACTTTCTTGGACAGATTATGGCTGCTATGTTCTGAAACACAAACAAAGAGCAAATTTGTTAAAGAGCACGTGAACTTGTTGGTATGACTAGACTTTCGGTACGTTCAAACACACAGAAATAGATTAAACAAGAAGTATCACGGGCCAAAACACACCTGAGAAACGGGTCCTGAACACGTCAACAAAGCTCAAAAAGTACACAAATTTCGAGTTTTCAATTTCCAAATTTCGAATCAAAAACATCGCCAAAAAAAAATAGGAAAAACAAAACATTGGGAAATTGTACTAAAAAGGGAATTTTCCCAATTGGGAAAGTTTCAGTTATACTGTTGATCTTTGCAGAGTACTAATTATAAACTGGTATTAAAGATTTACTTAACGGAAGAAATATAGAGTAAAATAAGGGTAAGAAGTAGACTACAGAAGGTAACACCACGTTTAACGAATCTCCATATATTATGATAGGACTCATTGCCAAAAAAAAATAAAAAAAAGGGAAAATGCAGTATAAATATGATCGTTATATATAAGGATATGCGTATATCATTCATTCACTAGAGTTGGAATTATGATATATGAATGCTTGTATGAGCTGGCACTGATGCGTGTGATTCATATCGATAGCGTCAGTTCGACAAGCTCGTGTTTGTCTCTAGCAGCACAGTGAGCAGCTGTTTGTATATGCAGTAACTCTCCTTATATGAGTGATATTTATAAAACCGTTTGTAATATGATGATTAAAAAACCCTAAACCATTAAAAAAAATGCAACCATTAAAACATTATCATGAACTTCGTACTTAAATGCCATTTTATTATTATCCATCTCCATTTCCCAAGTTTAATACTTGACAGGAGTTGGGGAACGGTACATTTTGTAAGGACCGTCATGAATATGTGGATGTTGTTTGGAGTATTGATAAGCTTCCAAAACAGCCTTCTTCACATTTTCCAAACTTTCTTCATCAATTTGGTAATGGAAAGCAACTCTACCACCCATTAATTTAACACCATATTTGTTACCGTATTTAATAACAGTATCATCTTTGATATGGTTAGCTTTTAAATCAATGAAGACAAAGTTAGTATCAACTGGTGATTCTAAAATGATACCATTTTCGATACAGAAATCACCCAAAGCTTTAGCCTTTTTATGGGAACTTTTCAATAATGGTAAAGTTTCATCAATGGCAACAGAAGCCATTTTGGCCATCATACCAGATTGTCTGATACCACCACCACATTGTTTTTTGAAATGGTTACATTTCTTGATGAATGGGATTTCACCAACTAAAACAGAACCCATTGGAGCACCAATAGATTTTGATAGACAAATACTGATGGAATCAAAAATTTCACCATACTTGCTTAATGGAACACCAGCTTCTTCAGAGGCATTCCAGATTCTAGCACCATCACAGTGTAATTTATAACCATTTTCAATACAGAATTGTTTGATTCTTAATAATTCTTCATATGGATAAATGATACCATGAAGAGTGTTTTCTAAAGAGATCAATTTAGTTGGAGCACCATGAATATCACCATCTTCTGGAATGATGTTTTGTTTGATGTCTTCTAAAGTCATGTAATCACCATTAGATGGTCTAACTGGAGTAACCATAGCATTTGATAACATGGCCAAACCTGCAGCTTCATGAGTGTAAACATGAGCTCTGTAATCACATAAGATTGAGTAAGGTGGTTGGAATAAGTGTGATCTGATGGCGATTTGGTTGGATAGAGTACCAGAGACACAGTATAAACCAGCTGGTTTACCGGCTAATTTGGCAACTTTTTTCTCCAAGGCAATGGTATCGACATCTTCATTGTAGACAGAATCACCAATAGAAGCGGTCAAAGCGGCCTTAATCATGCTTGGAGTTGGAGTAGTGAAGGTATCACTTCTGAAATCGTTTCTTGCAGAAGTGTAAGGTTGTAATGTTTCAGGGAAAGTCATGTTTGAACTTGTTACTAGTAACTAGCGATAGAGAGAGAGAAAGAGAGAGAGAGATAGAAAGAAGAGAGAAATGAATTGTGTTTTTTTCTTTTGTTTAAAGCCCAACGACGATGACACATTAAAATTTTTACGGCTTGTTGAAAACGTTGAAAAACGGAAATAAATAGCGCCTCGGGCTTCGCTATCCAGTGCCAAACTCCATTGGGCTTTGAGCCTATTTCCTGCCTGTGTCCCAACCAGATGTTCCGCATCACCAGCTGGCCCACTAACAACTAACGACTAACAAAATGGAGCTAAGCACAGCTGACGAACACAAGCTCCCACAAGCCCAGACAGGAACTCAAAGCGAGGATGCCAGAGTCCTGGCTATTGATTCATCTTAGAATGCCAGTGTGTATAACATATAGTACTATTAAACCATCATACTAATTCTCACTATTGTCAGTGTATTTCCACTGTCCAGCTTAGCTCCAGGCAGAGCTGTTTGGTTTGTGACTGCCAATTTTTTTTTTGTTAGGCGTCCAGAAAAAGAAACGATTCCGATTGGTTGATGGGCGTGTTTGTTAGGGTTAGTGTTAGGGTTTTGTGTTGATCCCTGTTCCAGTCCCACCCATCACCACACAACAGGTGGTTGATTAAACATGAAGAGTGGTATAATACTAGAAGCTTGGAGAAATGAGTAGTGGAAATGGATGTGAATGTGTCACTTTGAGGTCTTAAGTATGTGTGGTTCTTAGTTCGTCTGACAATTTACCAGGTTATTTACATTTAATAAGAGCAGAGTCACAATCAGCTCTCGATGACTCTGGTCCCTTGTGCACATGTGGCAATTTTCGCGTACTGAGCCCCTAACTCTGTGGGCAACAGAGTCACTTTATGCACTCCATTTTCTTGACTCCTGACTTCCCCTTTCCTTACCTCATTTCAGACTCCGTTTGAGGAAATAGGTTTTATCATACAGCGGAAAACCCACCAAAACAGGAAAAAGATCCCTTTTCGGAATAAAATGGGATAATGAATTATAACTTTACTCCAGTAATTAGAACACATATCATACTTTAAAGAACTATAATAACAAAGCATTGAACTCATATAACAATGGCCAGAGGTTCCTACAAATCAGCATCAAACGATTTCAGAAGTGACACGTTCACCACTCCAACAGAGACCATCTTGGCAGCTGCCTTGAACCCTACAATTGGGGATGCAGTTTATAATGAAGATGATGATACCAATGCCTTGGAAGACAAAGTCGCTAAGATCGCTGGTAAAGAAGCTGGTTTGTTCTGTGTGTCTGGTACATTATCAAATCAGATCGCTGTTAGAACCCATCTTCATCAACCACCATACTCAATTATCTGTGACTACAGATCGCATATCTTTGTTCATGAAGCTGCAGGTTTAGCTATCTTATCGAACGCAATTGTCATCCCAGTAAAACCTTCTAATGGTGTATACTTGACATTAGAAGACATTGAGGATCATATTGTTGTTGATGATGGTGATATTCATGGTGCTCCAACAAAATTGATCTCTTTGGAAAACACTCTTCATGGAATCATTTTCCCTTATGATGAACTAAAGAAGATATCAAATTTCGCTAGAGAGAACGGGTTCGCTATACATTGTGATGGTGCAAGATTATGGAATGCGTCTGTTGAAACCGGTATTTCTATAAAAGAGTATGGTGAACTATTTGATACCATAAGTTTGTGTCTTTCTAAATCATTAGGTGCTCCAGTCGGATCTGTCTTAGTTGGTTCAAAGAAGTTCATCAAGAGAGCTAATCATTTCAGAAAACAGAATGGTGGTGGTATCAGACAGAGTGGATTGTTAGCAGCAATGGCTTCTGTTGCTATTGATGAGACATTACCAAAGATCAAATCATCTCATGAAAAGGCTAAAGAACTAGCTGATTTCTTGGTCAGTAAAGGAATCGCACTAGATGAACCCCCACACACTAACTTTGTGTTCATTGATCTTAAAAAAACAAACATTGATGAGCAAATCTTGGAAAAATACGCTAAAGAGTTCGATATCAAGATCTGGAACTCAAGAATCTCATTCCATTACCAAATAAGCACTGAGAGTCTAGAGAAAGCCAAACAAGCACTATTTCTAGCGTACGAAGACACAAAAGCCAAAGGAATCACCGTCAAGAGAGCCAAGATCTACAAACCAGTCGCTGAAGAAGACTAAGTTGCTTCTAAAAGTGTAAAAGTGTATATAAAATGGCCCAAATTTTTTGGCTAAAAAAAGACCAAAATGTCTATACTGATTACGTAATATCGCAGCACATGCTGAAACGAAAACAAACAACAAACAACAAATTACAGAAACAACTTCAAATTGAACTGAAACTAACCACTCTCAGACGAAAGGAAAGGAAAGGAAAGGCCATAGAGATGTCCAACAAACTAGAATTAGAACAGAAACTATCACCAATTGTGAAACAGGCTATCGAGTTCTCCAAAAACTCCACTCAAGGCAGATCATTCAAGCCATTGCCAACCTCATCATTCTCTTCTTTGATTGATGCATCTGATTCCACCAAGGCCAAATGGAAAGACATCGGTCTTGAAGCTATTTCCAAGGGAGAAGTCGGTGTTGTCTTGATGGCCGGTGGTCAAGGTACAAGATTAGGATCATCCAGTCCTAAAGGTTGTTACAACATTGGTCTTCCATCTCAAAAATCTCTATTCCAAATCCAAGCTGAGAAATTAACCAAAGCTCAAAACTTGGCCAATGCTAAACATGGTACTGATGCTAAGATCTACTGGTACGTTATGACCTCTGCTCCAACAAGAGCTGCTACTGAAGGATTCTTCTCTGAAAACAACTACTTCGGATTAGGTAAAGATCAAATCAAATTCTTCAATCAAGGTACACTTCCATGTTTCGATAAAGAAGGTGAACATATCTTGTTGGAATCTGAAACTAAAATTGCTGAATCCCCAGATGGTAATGGTGGTTTGTATAAAGCCATCTACACTAATGGTCTACTTGATGATTTTGCTGAAAAGGGGATCAAACATATCCACATGTATTGTGTTGATAATGTTTTGGTTCGTGTTGCTGATCCAGTCTTTATTGGTTTCTCAATCGATAACAAATATGAACTTGCTACTAAAGTTGTTAGAAAGAAACAAGCTTCTGAATCTGTTGGTTTGATTGTATTAGATGAAGATTTGAACAGACCAGCTGTTATTGAATATTCTGAAATCAGTAAAGAACTAAGTGAAAAGACTGATTCTGATGGATTATTATCATTCAGAGCTGCTAATATCGTCAATCACTATTATAGTGTTGATTTATTACAAAGAAGAATCACAAACTGGATTGATAACCAAGAATTCTTACCATTCCATATTGCATACAAGAAAATCCCTTCATTAAACTCTGAAGGTGTTTTCCATAAACCAACTGAACCAAATGGTATCAAATTAGAACAATTCATCTTTGATGTTTTCAAAGATATCGAATTAGCAAAATTCGGTTGTTTAGAAGTTGAAAGATCTGAAGAATTTTCACCTTTGAAAAATGCATCTGGTGCTAAAAGTGATACTCCAGAAACAAGTGTTGCATCTTATTTGGATTTATCTTCAAAATGGATCTTGGAAGCTAATGGTATCTTACCAAATGATGCTAAAGTTGAAGTTAATAGTTTGACTTCTTATGCTGGTGAAGGTTTAGAATTTGTTGAAGGTAAAACTTTTGAAAATCTACAAATTGTTTAAGTTCTAGTACCATGACTTGTTTGGCTTCATTATTTAGATAATACTGAAATTAGAAATAAAGTACAAAGCTTGAATGTATGTAAAGTTAAATCATCAACATACCAATTATATCTCTTGATCAGTCACTCAACGCTCAGCTTGTAACTTATTTTACGTCTGCATTCAAATTAAGACTTGATTATATAGAATACTGCAGCGAACTTTACATAGTATTAGTGAGGCATCAAGAATATTAATGTTACTATAACTCGTGTAATTATCATTAATAAATGTCGTATATAATACGCGAACCAGCGCGTATGAATTTAGCCTCGTATTCTCTGTAATAGTCTTTGTTCTTTGTATTTGTTTAATCATGGTCTTGACGTCTGTTCAAAGCAGCAGCTAGTTCAAATTTGAAACTTGAACTATCCTCAGTATTGAGCTGATGATCATCCTTGGTGTTTATTATATCATCATTCTTATCGGCTTGTTCATCTTCATCTTCTTCATCAGCTATGAATGTTGATGAACTGGCTGTAAGACCTGAAAATCTTGATTCTAATGCATCTTTTAGATCTTCTTCATTCAAAACATTACCGAATTCAGTATCATTCGGAACGCTTGATATCACAACACTATCATCATTAGAAATCAGGTTTGAAATGTAATCTTTCGATTGAGAATGATGATGGTTGTTGGATTGTTCATACTTCAGATCCTGGGATTGCATTGGGGTGATGTTGAGATAGTTATCATCATATGACACGGTTCTCTTATTATGAGGTTCTTCAACTTCAAGCACTGTGAGTAATGGGACTGATAAACCAGTACTCAATCTTTTATAGTTCTTTGGTGATGCTAATGAAACAGATCTTGGTGAAGTGTAAGGTGAATGATTGTTTGGATTTGTTGGTAATGAGTATCTTTTTCTTTTATCATCTCGTTTGAACGGTAATGATGAGGATGAAGATGATAATAAATTGAATGGTTTTTTGTCTAATGATTTCTTCAAGTTTGACAAGTCTCGTTGATAGATCGAGTTTATAGTCTGTAGCATCTCACCAAGTTTTGTGAAATCAGAAACCTGTTCTTCAATATTTTGTTGTTTATCGAAAAGAGCTAGTTCTCCTTGGAATTCTTTAACTCTTTCAAAGATTTCGGATTGTGATTCTTGAGAGTTTTGTTTATGTAGTTCTTCATTAAGGGCAGTATTCGTTTCATATTCACCTATTATCAGCTTAATAGACTCTGCAACACTTGTGAGGTTTTTGAAACTTGAGGAGATTATTGACCATTGTTCAATAGCACTGGAGCATTGAAGTTCTTTATCCAGTTGAAATAGCTTTTGAGCCTTGGTATAGAAAGATGATTTAGTAGAAGCTGTTGAATCATTGTTTATAGCTAATAAACAACACAAATAAAATCTTCTTAAATAGTGGAAGTTCTTCACTTTGGATATCACAAAATCTATCGCATCTGTATGATCAGAAGAAGGACACTGTATAGAAGGACCTTGAAGTATATTTGCTAAGTCCGGTAGCTTAACACCATATATTCCACAGTAGTTCTCCAATTCTGCATTATTAGTATATGGAAGGATTTCAATGATTTTTGATTGTAATGATTTCGTAAGAGTCGTAGAGGATGAGTTTATGAGCCAATAAATATATTCTATATCATGTTTGTTATTCCCTTCCACATTTCCTTTGAACATATTTCCAAATATTTTGAGTTCCTTGAATTTAGTATTAAGTTTTTGTAGTAGTAGATCAACTTTTTGTTGAGTCTTGATATATTTCTTCAGATCATTGAGTAGAGTGGCTCTGACAAGTATTGATTGGCCGACTTTCAGCCGTAGTGTATTAAATAACGATGCAATGATTAATGTGAGTATTAGTTTGATTTGAGCTTGATTGTATGATTTATGAGTTCTTGAAATATATCTAGATAAATAAACGATGGGTAGGAGTCTAGATGCTTGACCTTCTCCTAGATTAATGGTGAAATTAGATCCAAGTTTGATGATTTTCCCAAATTTTGTCCTTATGAGTGTTTTATTCAACTTTGTCGATGAGAATTTCTTTTTGTTGTAGTATTTCGATACCAGTATAGTCTCATCTAATAATTGTGATGTTATTAGCACATACCGGAACTCATCTTGGAATGAAGCTGAATCTAAAGAGAGTTGCGTGAATCTCTGAAATATGCTATCAAGCCCACTTCGTATCGATACAGGTTTCATATCATTTCTTCGTAGTTTTTCTGGTGATAGACCCCAATCGTTAAAACTTTGAATAGGCTCCTCTATGTTATTATGCGTGACAGAAGACTCCTCATCATAAGTTGAATATTCAGCATTGACTAGTGTTGGAGAACTGAATGATCTAAAATCATCAGTATCTATTCCCCAATCAGAGACATCCTGTCTTTCATTGGAGTAGCTCAGCTCTTTCAAACCATTGGAGAATGATAAATACCGTTTGAATGGCTGCTGCAGTCCATCTAACAGGGCCTGCCCAGGGTATTCGTTCATGATGATTATCAAGCTTTAGGCTGTGAGGCTTTTAAGACTTTTACAATGCAATCACACGGCACAGATCCCCCTGTATAAGCAATATAAGTAGTAATCCCGACTCGTTCACTTGTTTCTTTGTTATGGATCTTTTATTGTTCGGTTAACTTTTTCTTTGTTTTGTTTACTTTTCGGTTTCACGATTCGCGGTAAATTTTATGGAGAATGTTACTATAGTTACGTAATTTACATAGACGATAAAATGATGAAAGACAGAGTTTTCTGAACTGTTCTGTTCTGATTGAAGTGTTCTGGAGAGGAGGATATACACGGCTGATGGAAGGGTAGTTAGTGCAGTTATTTATCTCACAATAGGTTGATTCCCAGTTCTGAGAGTCTTTCACAGTGTGGTAGACGAATGTTGTTTGCCTGTTCAAGTTTCTCCTCATCTGTGAAGAACCAACCATATGCTTCTTGTATTTGATGTTCTTTGAAACTATTCTCACGACGACACTTATCTCTCACAGAGCTGATGTATGTGACTTCTGCTTCTCGGTCCAATTTGGCCAATTTGTGTTTATTTAGTGATTTGGCTTGCTTTTCAGTTATGTAGTAAGGTATATGATAAGTATTACTCGATCTTTCATGGACATATGGAGCTCTTTTTTGGAATTGGAATTCATCTGCACTATCTGAGAAAAGATTTGAGAGGATGGGTATTAGAAGCATTAAGACTAATGGTAGATATTGTTTAATTGTGTCGATTAGTGAAGGAGGATTTTGTGGATTTTGTGCTTGTTGTGGGTTAGTTCTTCTTGGATTACCAGTTGGACGACGAGCTCTTTGATTAAACTGTTGAAATTGAGCGAAAGGTGAGCCACCAGCACCAGGTCCTCCAAATGTGAAAGTTGTACCGCCAAAAGATCCACCATTTCCAAATAAGATATCAAATAAATCCCCACCTTGTTGAAATTGGAAACCATTGAAACCTTGAGGACCAGCTCCACCAAATGCGAATGGACCACCAGCTTGAAAGAATGGATGATCAGCACCTGCACCTCCATGACGGAACCCAGAAGATTGTGCTCCTGATGGATCAAAACCTCCTCTTGAATCTGGATCTGATCCTGTCTGATCATAAATTCTTCTCTTTGATGGGTCACCCAAGACTTCAAATGCCTTTGCTACTCTTTTGAAAGACTCGTCAGATTTTGGATGCTGGTTTTTATCAGGATGTACTTTTAATGAAAGTTTTCTATAAGCCTTTTTAATCTCATTCTCAGTAGATGATTTTTCAACATCTAGGATCTTGTAGTATTCATGACTCTGGTGTCTAAGAATTCTCTCCACAATAACTTCTTGTTCTTTGGTGTATGATTTTTCAGACATTGCTGTAAATCTGTGTGATTGCTATAAGAGATCTAATGATCGTTGTGGTGTTGAGACTGTCTATAATTGTGATTGTTGGAGATGATTAATTATTAGATGACTATTAGCTAATCTATCTGAGCGTATATCAATGCTGTCCAAAAAAAAAACGGCTCTCTGTATGAAAGTGTGTGGTCTGATGCTGAGCAGTTGTTGGAGCAGCAGCAGAAGTGTGTATGCGTAGTGTTTGAGTGTGTCTGTGTCTGTGTATACGAATCCCCAGCAGTAGTAGAACAATAGAAGAAGATGGAAATTTCCGAGACGGTTCGTTGGGCGAAGTCTCCAAACTGTGAAGTGTGATTTTGAACGTTTTCAGTTTTATCTTTGCCATTGTGGTTGATTACTGCGTTTACAGCCATTCTGTTGACACTGTCACGTGCACCTGCCCTCGGTACTCACTTCTCCCCCCTCCACCGGGGGAACTCGCCTGGGCACTATCTCCGTGGCCCCTCGTTCCCCTTTCCCCTACCGACTTCCGGGCAGACCAACCAACTTCTAGGCAGAGCGCAGAGCGCAGAGTGCGTTTGGGTGCGGAACGCTGCTCGGAAAACCCTCCCCAACGCCAGGTCGGAGAAATGCCCACTGCAAACAATTAAACAATTGAACTATCAAATAAATCAATCAAATCGCACTATCAACTGAAACTAAAACCACAAACACAACGCTAATTCACTGTGTGGTCGCATCTCAAAGCAGCAACTCTTCTCCGACAGTCTCCCGTCTGCGCCACTTAACACTACTCTGCTCACACGTACAGTACAAACATCCCTTCGTGGTACTCTTTTTTTCAGCTCGTTGACGTGAACCTTTTGCCCAGTGTTTGTTTATCATTTCCACAAGGAGCACGAAGCTTACCTCACAGAATAGAACACAACAAAACACAACAGATCCACACGGAAACACAAATAACACTGGTCCCTTTGCCAACTCGGGAAGTATGAACCACGATAACGACAAGCCAAACGACAAGCCAACCGCCGTCAAACCTGAAGATGACCTTCCTGGAAAACAGTCTGTGGTGTCTGATGCTCTGGCGAAAAACTCGAGACAACTACTATATGCACATCTATACAACTACTTGATCGAGAACAAGCACTATGACACTGCAAAGATCCTATTGAAAGAAGCAGATGTTCCTGTGTCTTCAAAAGACCAGACTGGTGTTGATAAGGCTAATGCCATGAACGGATTGGCCATGAACAGTCGTCCTATTTCATCTGGAAACACTGCTGATTTACCTGATGTTAAAATGCTGATGACATCTCCAGATACGTTCTTACTGGAATGGTGGCAATCACTATGGGCGCTTCATAGTTATGTTAAAGATACACCTGCTATTCAGCAACAACAGCAACAAGGGTTCCAACAAGGTGTTCCTCAGATGAACCCAGCTAATCCAGCAAATCCAATCAATTTACAACCATATCCTGTTTTAACTCAAAATAATCCATCATTTGCTCAACAAACTTCAACTTCTCCATCTGAGAAGGGCTCG
This sequence comes from Wickerhamomyces ulmi, assembly GCA_030569675.1. NCBI lineage: Eukaryota > Fungi > Ascomycota > Saccharomycetes > Phaffomycetales > Wickerhamomycetaceae > Wickerhamomyces > Wickerhamomyces ulmi. The sequence continues at coordinate 324,360 of JAJMLN010000012.1, forward strand.
GCTCATTCAGGTTCACCAGCTATAGATCCAAAAACAGCTTTTATTCCACCACAACAACCTCAATCTTTACAATCACCATTACCTCAATCAGGAACAGCTCCTGTCTTACCTGTTTCATTGAATCAACAACGTGCTGGTGTTGTTCCTGCTACCAATGCTGCCATTCCAAAAGGTCCTATCAAAAACTTACCTTTACAAAACCATCCAACTACTGGTCAAAAAAGACCACAACCTCCACAGCCTCAAGGTCCTGGTCAACAACCATATAATAAAATACAAAGAGGACAACCTCAAGATCTTCAACAACGAGTTCAAATGCAAAAATCTCAGTTGAATAATCAAATTGGTAATATGCAAGGTGTACCGTCACAACAACAAGCATTTTTACAACAAAGACTCCAACAACAGGCACAGGCTTTACAACAACAAGCTCAACAACAAAGAGAACAACAATCACAGGTTGGAGCTACACCTAATGCTACCCAAATGGTACAAAATGGTAGACCAGGACCTATTCCAATACAAGGACCAATCCAACAAGGTCAATATGGAGTTCCTCAACAAGTACCACCACCAGTACCTCAACAACAAGCTTATAATGGACAAGTACATAGTGCTAATCATACACCAATAACTCAAAACTCTAATATTCCAGCCAAACCAGTTCAACAACAATATGCTGTTCTTGATCCAAATGGACTACGAGTTGATAGTAATGCAGCATTACATGACTATCAAATGCAGTTATACATGTTGGAAAATCAAACAAAGATGGGAGGACCTGGTGCACCGGGAGCACCTGGAGCACCTGGAGTACAAAGATCTCCATTGGAACAAGCATCCCAACCTAATCAACAAGCTGCTGTAGCCGCTGCTGCTGCTGCCCAACAACAACAGCAACAACTTCAAAGACCACAACAACAAGTTCAACAACATCCTCAACAACATCAATATCCACAAAGAACTCCACAACAGATCCATCAACAACAACTTCAACAGCAACAACAACTTCAACAACAGCAACAGCATCATCCACAACAGCATCAACAACCACAGCCACAAACACAAACACAGACCCAGCCTCAACCTCAACCTCAACCTCAACCTCAACCTCAACCTCAACCTCAACCGCAATCACAGTCACAGTCACAATCTCAATCTCAACAACCACAACATCAACTTGGAAGATCAAGAGGAGCATCGATTGCAATTGATCCACTTCAAACTGATTCCATGGGAAATCAACAATTTATGGATCTTTTCCCAAGTGATCTTGAGTTGAATTATAACAATGGTAATCTTAATCTTATGAATGGATTTCCATGATTAACTGATCTCGCAAATATAACTGACTTATAATCAAAAACATGGCATGAATAATCAGAACGTTTAGTTTAAAGATAAAATGTACAATATTCATTCTATATTAATGAATAGACGTAGATATTCTTGTATTACACCTACAAAGTAATTGATTACCAGAAAAAAAAAAGATGTCGTTATTGAAATATGAATGTCGATATGAACATATGAATGATTATTGTTTTTGTTAACCAGTTATAATACTGTAGTATAAGTCGATATGTATGGCTGATAGATCATAGTTTATTACCTAAATTAACATGAACAGCTTTAGCTTGAGTATAAGCAGTCAAACCGTATTCACCTAATTCTCTACCATGACCACTCATTTTAACACCACCGAATGGGATTTTAATATCGGAATCATTATTTGAATTAATCCAAATCATACCAGCTTCCAAATGTTTAGCCACGGTATGAGCTCTTGTAATATCTTGAGTGAATAAAGAAGCACCAAGTCCATAATTTGAATCATTTGCTAATTTAATAGCTTCTTCATCTGTTGAGAATTTTCCAATTGAAATAACAGGTCCAAAGATTTCTTCTTGAACAATCTTCATATCTTGTTTAACATCCGCAAATATAGTTGGTTGGATGTAATAACCAGTTTCATATCCTTGAACTGTGGCCTTATCACCACCTAATACAACTCTTGCACCTTCTTTTTTACCAATTTCAATATAATTCAAAATCTTTTCATATTGAACTTTAGAAACTTGAGGACCAACAACTGCAGTTTTTTCAAATGGATTACCTTGTGGATATTCTTCCAATACATGAGTTTTCAAGGCTTCCAAGAATTTCTCATATAAAGATTCATGAATATAAGCTCTTGAAGAACCTGTACAGATTTGACCTTGATTATTGAAAATACCCCAAGCTGTCCATTTAACCGCTTGGTCGAAATCAGCATCATCAAACACTAATAATGGGGTCTTACCACCACATTCCAAAGTTAATGGTTTTAGATTAACAGCTGCAGCTTTTTGAATAGCTCTACCGGTGACTGTTGAACCAGTGAATGCAATCTTATCAACACCTAAATGTTCAACTAAGGCAGTACCAGCAACAGCACCATAACCTGGAACAACGTTGAAAACACCAGGTGGGAAACCAGCTTCAACGAATAATTGACCGATATAAAGCATTGAAAGTGGAGTGATTTCAGATGGTTTCATAACACAAACGTTTGAAGCAGCTAATGCGGTGACTTTCCAAAATGCCATTAATAAAGGATAATTCCATGGAACGATTTGTCCAATAACACCAATTGGTTCATGGATTGTATAAGCGAATTTATTATCAGTAGTTGGGATAGTCTTACCGGTGATTTTATCAGCCCAACCACCATTATATTTCAAGACTTCAATTGCTTCTTCAATGTCATATACTGCGTTTGTATATTTTGGTTTACCTGAATCATAAGCTTCTAATGAAGATAATATATCGATATCTCTTTCAAGTAAAGTTGCTAATTTCCAGAATAAGTCTCTCTTGGAAGCACCATCTAGTTTTTTCCATTCAGGGAAAGCAGCTCTTGCAGCTTTAACAGCAATATCGATATCTTCTGGACCGGCAGCATGAACTTTTGTGATGATTTTACCATCTGCTGGATTGATAGTTTCGATGAATTCACCAGATTTTGAAGGAACGAATTCGTTATTGATGAATAAACCTGTTGGTTGTTTGATTGTCTTTCCATCTGGAAGGGTTAGTTCGATAAAGGTGTCAGACATATTAGGTATAGATTAAGTAGTTTGATAATCAATTGATTAGTTTGTTATAGATGAGATGAGATATGGAGTGAATAGGAGAGTCAGTGGTGTTTATATATGTTGTTGTCAAGTATTGATTAATGATCAATTGATTATGTGTGAGTGACTAAATCACTATTAACTGCTTAATCAATAAGAACAACCCCAATCATTTATTATCAGATTGTGATAAACGACCAAATCAGGAAATAAATTGCAGCGGTAGCCGTCCTGAAAAGGGAAGTTTGAACATACAAATTAGGTAATTATTAGGTAAGCATATATAGCTATACTATTACTATACAATACACACTATATATAAGGAATCATAGTGTTATATAATGAATAGCGTATAGAGAGTATAGAGTATAGACTCATGAAGTGGTTGTCGGTTATCGCTTAATTCAATAGTGTTAATAGTTTATTAATTAAATTACGTCATAAATCATTGGATCAAAGATCTGCCCAACATTTACATTTACACTACATGTGATTATGTAAGCACCTGACCCGCTGCACCCCGATTGGGTCTCCCTGTGGTGATGGTCTTCCCTTTGGTCTCCCTTCAGCAATTCACTCTCCGGGAAGGAATCCATAGCGTACCTCACTACCTCACTACCTCACTGGCCCTGCACTACAGTAGTATAGTACCTATCACCCATTGATCAACCAATGCTAGACCAAACTAGGAATCCCCAAATGGTCACACCCTACTAACAAGTAAAACCAATGATTTAACTGGAATCACCGGGTGATTAAACAGGCGTGTCCACTGTCCACTGTCTATGTGTTCTCTCTTCTCTCTTCTCACTAAATTCTTGGTAAAGCAATCATGACTACTGACAGGCCTAAGGAAAGTACGAACTCCTACGTAATATTAATAGAATGATGATTAAAATGATCATCAATACGCACAACACGCACAACGCGCACCCTGAAAAGTGGATAGACCTGGCTATATTATGAAGATGATTGATGAACTGATCATTTATTATGTACTATGTAATATGTGGTACTTATGTAACTGATGAGTAAGTGCCTGGAACTACGGCTAACACTATTCACATCTATATTTAATTATCATTGATCATCTAGCTACTGGCTACTGGCTACTGGTTAGTTTAGTATAGAAAGAGAGATATAAATTGCGGAGTACTACAGTCTCACAATGAGTCATGACTAACCAAGCACTCGCTATAACCTGTTGAGTATGGTCTGTACTCTGTACTACTGTAGTATAGTATAGTTAATATAAGAGTAATGAGTATGAGTATGTATGTATGTACGTATATGAGTAAGAGACAAGAGTGTATGATCGGCTAAATCATTGGTGATATTGTCGGTTCTGTAACAATTTGCGGTTAAATTTCATGTTTCTCTTTATAAAACATACTCCGAACAGTTAAACAGGCTATTAACCCCCAGTTAACCACTTCAGTATACCAAGAACGTAGTAGTAGACGGCAGTACCCAAGCGGAAGTAGAACCATTCACTATTTGGCGTTTAATTCTGTTCCTTTTCCCCACAAATTTGTAATTACACGTATACTCATTACTATGTACTATGTAGTTAGTATGTATAAGCCATAAGGTACACGCTCTATTATACGCAAAAATCTGGGGTTCGGGGTGAAACAAGACACATAACTCAACATGAGAATCTGCATCATTCTTTCCAACCGATCAGATCACTTCAACAATAGTCTCTTTATTTATAATATCTCTTTTAATACATAAATGATCTAACATTCGCTGTTACTTTCATTCTACCACTCTCTTTCACTCTTTAATCTATACAATTGTATATACAATCATAATTATACTTGTATAACACAGATAAACATCATGTTACACTTCATCCAAGATCTCATTGGACCTGGTACTCAATATTGGAAAGCTGGTTCTCAAGTCAGTTGGGCAATCACATTCACTTGTGAATTAGCCTTTATCCTATTCGGTATTGAACAAGGTATCGTTGGTAATTTACTTGATGGTGAAGATTTCCTAACCACATTCGGTCATCCAACTGGAAGTTACTTGGGTATAATCGTTTCCATCTATACTCTTGGTTGTTTCTTTGGTTGTATTGTGAATTACTTCATTGGTGATACTCTTGGTAGACGGTTAACCATCATGTTGGCTATGGTTCTTGTTATTGTTGGGGTTGTTTTACAAACAAGTGCTTATAGTGTTCCTCATTTAATGATTGGGAGATTTATTGCTGGGTTAGGTACTGGTCTTGAAACTTCTTCTGTTCCAATGTTTCAAGCTGAAATGGCCCGTCCTGAACGTAGAGGTAGATTAACTGCTTCTGAAGCTATGTTTGTTGGTATTGGTTTAGTTTATGCTTATTGGTTAACTTATGGTCTTTCTTTTACATCTGGTTCAATTGCTTGGAGATTACCAATCGCTACTCAAATCGTATTTGCTTTCGTTGTGTTATTCTTATGTTTCACCATTCCTGAATCTCCAAGATATTTGGTATCAAGAGGAAGACATGAACAAGCTAAATCAACCCTAAGTTATATCTTTGGTAAAGGTGAATTAGATGATGATATTGAAGCTTTATATCAAGAAATTGAAGAAGCTATGATGTTGGAAAGTTTAGAAGGTAATTCATCTTGGTCATTGTTATTGAAAAACAAGACAACTCGTCATAGATTGATCTTATCTTATATGAGTATGTTTGCACAACAATTAAGTGGAATTAATTTGATTAATTATTACATCACAACTGTTTTAATTCAAAATGTTGGGTTAGATAGAAATTTGGCAATGATCTTGGGTGGTTGTTGTGTTATTTGTTTCACTATTGGTTCATTAGTTCCATCTTTCTTTACTGATAAGATTGGTAGAAGAAAACCAATGGTTTGGGGTCATCTTGGTTGTTCAATTTGTATGTTATTCGTTAGTGCTTTATTATCCCAAAGAAATAATCCAAAATTATCTTCATCAACCGCAGCTGCTTCTGTTGGATTCTTCTTCTTATTCCAGTTGATCTTTGGTGCTTCTGCTAATTGTATTCCATGGGTTTTAGTTCCTGAATTATTACCTTTAAATGCAAGAGCAAAAGGTACAGCTATTGGTATTTCAGCAAATTGGTTATGGAACTTCTTTGTTGTTGAAATCACACCAGTTTTAATCTCAAATATTCAATGGAAGAGTTATTTAATCTTCTTTGTTACAAATGCTGCTTTTGCAATAATGTTCTTCTTATTTTATCCAGAAGTTAAGAATTTGACATTGGAAGCTATTGATACTGTTTTCAATGATGAAGAAAGAATCTTTATGGGATTCGTCAAAACTTCTAAATATATTAAGAATCCTGGTGATTATGAAATGCAAATTGATGAACCTTTGTCTTCATCCAAACAAGAAGTTAGTTATCATGAAAGAGCTGATAATTCATCAAGTACTGGTGAACAAAGATAACTTAAGCTATAATAAAATTAAACACACTATATATAACTGAGTAATTATGAAGATTTATCGTATATGCATATCTGTAGATCCACTAGACCCTTATTACATCTCATTGTAAGGCATTGTATTGTGGTATGGCTATATAAAGAGTGTTATAGTATGGCTAACCATTAATTAACGCATATACCGTTATAAAACCGTTATGCTGATAATCAGATCATTATATAATCACATTGTTTACTTAATTAACATAGCAAAATCCACCAAATCGCATACTTTTATAAAACTCCAATTAAACGAATAATAAGAGAATATTATCTTTACAGTTCATTAAGGCTAGTCTGGTTATGTCTGTGTTGTATGGATCATCTTTATGGAAGTGTATATAAAAGATGGTGAATAACCACAATGTCTTCATACATTACTTATATAGTGATCTATTGATCTATTGATACATTGTTATAGTGATCTATTGTTATAGAGAAAAGATATGACAGAATACGACGTTGCTTTAGACTTTCTAAAAGACAATGGACAAATCTCAGAGAAACAAATCCTTGAATCAGAAGACAATGTTGATGTCCCATTACCAAAACAACTATTATGGAAACTTGATATTCATTTGTTACCATTCCTATGTTTTGTCTACTTGGTTCAATTCTTGGATAGTGCAGCTTTAAACTATTCTGCAGTCATGGGTATCACTGATAACTTGAAAGGTAATGAGTTTGCCAACTTGGGTACGATTTATAATGCTGCTTTTATCGTTGGTGAACCAATTTGTGGATACATTATTCAACGATATCCAATTTCCAAATCTTTCGGGGTGATCATTATGACTTGGGGTGTTGTTGTTACTTGTCATGCTGCATGTCATACATATGCTGCTTTGATGGTTGTTAGAACAATTTTGGGGTTTTTGGAAAGTAGTGTTCCATTAGCTTTGATTTGTATTGTTGGTGGTTATTATACTAAAGATGAACAAGCTCAAAGAATTGGTTATTATTGTAATAGTGCAGGTTTAGGATACATCTTTGGAGGGTTGTTAAGTTTTGCCTTCCAACATGTTCATAGTTCTGTTTTGAAATCATGGCAGATTTTGTTCTTAGTATTGGGGATAATCACATTTATATTTGGTGGATTAGTGTTTGTTTTCTTTCCTGATAACGTTACAAAGGCAAGATTCTTGAACAAGGAAGAGAAATTACTTGTATTGGCTCATATCAAACCAAATCATACAGGTGTTGAGAATAAGAAGTTTAAATTATCACAATTGAAAGAATTGTTCTTTCATGATAAATTAACTTGGATTATGTTATTATTAGTTGTTTGTTCTCAAATTGTTACTGGTGCAATTGGTACTTTTAGTTCAACTATAACTGCAAGTTTTGGGTTTGATAATTATCAATCAGCTCTTTTACAAATCCCAATTGGTGTTATTGTGATTATTTGTATTACATGTTCATCTCAATTAATTTCAAAGTTTGGGAATATCACATTGATTCAAGTATCTATGTACATTCCATCTGTTGTTGGTGCCATATTACTTGTTTCCTTACCACAACATAACAAGTTTGGTAATTTATGTGGATTATATTTGATTTATAGTGGATCATGTGCAATTACTTTACTTTATATTTGGAATGGTGCAAACACAGCAGGTTATACCAAGAGAGTGTTTAGAAATGCTTGTACGATGATGACATTTGGAGTTGCTAATATCATTGGACCTCAGATCTTTAGAAGTAGTGATTATCCAAGATACCTGCCTGCTAAGTATGTTATTCTTGCTACACAAATAGCATCTATCCCGTTGTGTTTGTTGGTTGGGTATATCAGTAAGCGTGAGAATGAGAAGAGAGATAAGGAAGAGGAGTATAACGATGAGACTGAGTTTTTGGACCTGACTGATATTGAGAACAGGAACTTTAGGTATATATACTAAACTAATCTAGTAATATACTAATCTAATATACTAATAGTAATAGTAATACTAATAGTAATAGTAATAGAAAGTAATAGTAATAGGTATCGCGACTATTACCGGATTTGGCTATAAGTGATACTGTCTTTGGCCAAATTTAAACAAATTACTCATTTTGACAATTAATACCAACCATCTTTATCTATATAAATAGCTATTTAAAGAAGAAGAGAAAGAGAAAGAGAATGCCTTACACAGTGCCTTCACAGGAGATCGGGGCAACCATCCCTAACAACACTCCACACGCTGTTTCCGTCACCCTGCCTACTTGGGAGGCCACAGTGGGTTATGAACGAGGTGAAGAGTGGGTTGTCAAGAAGATGAACTCTGGTTATCCAAGATTCTTTATCCATTCCAAAATCAAGGAGCTTTGTTCTTTAGTCGAGGAGAAATACGGAAGAGAAGGTGAAAGGGCTTTTATATTCCCAAGTTATAACGTTGCTAAAAGATGTAGAGAATTTGTTAAAGAGAAGTGTCCATCAAAACCATTACCAACTATAAGAATCTTACAATTAACCACTCCAGCACCACGTACTAAAGAAGAAGAAACTTATAGAGCAGATTCAAGAATCGCTGCTGTTTTCGTTCCTGAAGAATATTTCAGTTTGGCTAAACAATATTGGCAACATTCAGGTGAAGGTATTTCATCAAGATTAGGAGAATATTTCTTACAAGAGTTACAAATTAGTCATAATGATTTAAAAGAAGATAAAGATAAAGAATACAAAACTTTTATTGAAGAAAGATTTGGAAGAAACTTAAACTTGAGTTTTGCCAAAGAAGCTAAACAAATCTTGAAGAGAAGAATTGCAGGAAACATTGGTGATGAATCATCACCTGAAGAAATCAATAATGATCGTGCTTATATTCAAGAATCCGATGTTTATTTATATCCAAGTGGTATGGCTAGTATCTTCAATGCTCATTTAGCACTTTTGAAAACATTACCAAATGAGAAATCTGTTTGTTTTGGATTCCCATATGTTGATACTTTAAACATCTTGAAGAAATTTGGTCCTGGTGTTTATTTCTTTGGGATTGGTGATGATGAATCATTAGATCAATTAGAAGAACAATTATCATCTGGTGTTAAGATCCTAGGGTTTTTCTGTGAATGTCCTTCAAATCCATTGTTGAAAACTGCTGATTTGAAAAGGGTTAAACAACTTGCTGATAAATATGGGTTCCCAATCGTTATTGATGATACTGTTGGTAATTTCTTGAATATTGATGTTTTACCATATACTGATATTGTTGTTTCTTCATTAACAAAAGTTTTCAGTGGTGATTCAAACGTTATGGCTGGTTCATTAGTTTTGAATCCAAATTCCAAGTATTATCAACAGTTTAAACAATATTTTGATGAGAATTTTGAAGATATTCTTTGGGCTGAAGATGCTATTTATTTAGAAAGAAACTCAAGAGATTTCAAATCAAGATCCAAGAGAATCAATGTTAATAGTGAAGCTGTTGTTAATTTATTACAAAGATCACCATTGATTAAAGATATCTTTTATCCAAGTATTAGTTCCACAAAGAAATATTATGATGAATTAAAGACAAAAGAAGGTGGATATGGTGGGTTAGTCAGTTTTGTATTCCATGATCCAGAAGTTGCAAGATCATTCTTTAACAATTTACAAGTTTCAAAGGGGCCAAGTTTAGGTACGAATTTTTCAATTGCATGTCCATATACTATCTTAGCACATTTTGATGAATTACAAGAAGTTGGTAATTGGGGAGTTGATCCAAATTTGGTAAGATTAAGTGTTGGTTTAGAAGAAACAAGAGATTTATTACATACTATTCAACATGCTCTAGATATTGCTGAGAGTGCATAATATATACAGCAGATGATAGCTAAGATTCAACAGTTAGCAGGGCTTTCAACAGTTTTAATGATTTTCATGATTTAGATTTAATTTCAATTCAACATATAATTAATCAATATATAATTAAAAGATTACAGGCATTAAGATAACCAACTACATCAATTATCAATTAATTGTATGAGGGAGTGTAAGAGGGAATGTAAGTATATCAATGTAGTTTATTCTTATTCTTAGTTTTTTGTATGTCATTAAACACGTCTCTAGATAATGAATGAAACACCCAGGTTCAATCAAACATAATAAAGATGAATGTGATAGAATGGAATATTCAATTTTAAAAAGGGGGTGGAGTTGTTAAAAGGTTGATTGGTTCATCTATAACCAAACATGATGGATAAAGGTATATGTGTATGTAATTAATTGATTAATCTTTGAATTCAATTGGTTTTTCACCTCTGGCAAAACGAGGGTTACGTGGATCGTTGATGAATTCTCTGGTGTTTGCAGAAGCATCGGCAGCTTTACCAACCAACCAGTAGGTGACGATACCACCGGCGAAGAAAGGCCAGTAAGGTTTGAAGATAGGAGTAGCGAATCTCTTGATAGCAGCCATTGTGATAGTTAATTGAATTGAACTAAGTTTTAACTGAGTTTAGTTTAGTTTGTTTTATGTTAATTGGTTTTTTAAAGGAGGTTTTTTTTAACGTTGACGAATGAAAACAACTGGTTTTGGGAAAAGAGGGTAACCCTCTCTTGGATAATAGTCACATGACACGTCACGCCATATGCACGTGACTATATGTTTATTGATTACATAATCACTTTTCAAGGGTGAGCTCGTGGTACACCCACCAAATTTTGGGGGTTCCTCACTATTTTTGCGTGGAGGGCATCGGATGAGAAATATCAACTAAACAAACTTTCAGATCCTCTTTTATTTTGGGAACTCTCTTCTTTTTATAAGTCACCAGACACCCAGATAACCACACACAACAAAATGTCTGCCATCGCCACTCTTGCAAGAGCTGCTCGTCCAGCCGTCCGTGCACTTCCAAGGTATGTCACTTATAACTAGTTATTACTGTTAATCATGGGAATATAGAACACCCCACTAACACCCAAACAGATGTACTCAATTAGCTTCTTTTGCTGTTCGTTTCAACTCATCTTACCCTCCACACACCATCATCGGTATGCCTGCCCTATCTCCAACAATGACCCAAGGTAACTTGGTCGCTTGGAGTAAGAGTGTTGGTGATGAATTACAACCAGGTGAAGCCATTGCTGAAATTGAAACTGATAAAGCTACCATGGATTTCGAATTCCAAGAAGAAGGTTACTTGGCTAAAATCTTGGTTGAAGAAGGTGCTAAAGATGTTCTTGTCAACACTCCAATCGCCGTCTACGTTGAAGAAGAAGCTGATGTTGCTGCTTTTAAAGATTTCACCGTTGATTCAATTGCTTCCAAAAAATCAGCTTCTGCTCCAAAAGAAGAATCAAAAGAAGAAGCTCCAAAACAAGAAGAATCTAAATCAGCTTCTGCTCCAGCTGCTTCTTCCACTCCAAAATCCTCTGGTTCTGCTCCTGTTGATAGAATCATTGCATCTCCATTAGCCAAAACCATTGCTTTAGATAAAGGTATTTCATTAAAAGGTATCAAAGGTTCTGGTCCAAATGGTCGTATTGTTAAAGAAGATGTTGAAAAAGCCATTGCTGAAGCTGACAAGGCTAAATCTGCTGCTCCAAAAGCTTCCTCTACTCCAGCTGCTGGTTCATCAAGTGGTGCTGTTTCTGATTTTGTTGATATTCCAATTACAAACATGCGTAAAATCATTGGTAAACGTTTATTAGAATCAACTCAAACTAATCCAAGTTATATTGTTTCGTCTGAAATTTCCGTTTCTAAATTATTGAAACTACGTGCTTCATTAAATGGATCTGCTAATGATCGTTATAAATTATCAATTAATGATATTTTAATTAAAGCCATTGCTGTTGCATCAAGAAGAGTTCCAGAAGCTAACTCTCATTGGATAGAAGCTGAAGGTGTCATTAGACAATACAACAACGTTGATGTTTCCGTTGCCGTTGCTACTCCAGCTGGTTTATTAACTCCAATTGTTAAAAATGCTCATTCAAAAGGTTTAGTTGATATTTCAAAAGAAGTTAAAGATTTAGGTAAACGTGCTAAAGAAAACAAATTAAAACCAGAAGAATTCCAAGGTGGTACTATTTGTATTTCAAACTTGGGTATGAACCCAGCTGTTAATTTCTTTACTTCAATTATTAACCCACCACAAGCTACTATTTTAGCCATTGGTACAGTTAATAGAGTTGCTGTTGAAGATAAATCTGCTGAACATGGATTCTCATTTGATTCTAAGATCAATATCACCGGTACTTTTGATCACAGAGTCATTGATGGTGCTAAAGGTGGTGAATTCATTAAAGCTTTGAAAGATGTCATTGAAAACCCACTTGAACTATTGTTATAATCATTTATAACTATATAAAAAGAGTACATATTCATGACAGATTAAAAAGGTAAAAAGAAAAGAGTCTTATTAGATGAAAAAGACGAGTTATTTAATTTGGATGGCTAATAAATGAGTTATTCAATACAAGAGTAGTACAATAACTAATAGATTAATAGTATATAAAGTAGTATAAAGTAGTATAAAGTATATAAATCCGGGTAACACTCTCTTTATTTATAATGATTACATAATCAAATTTTAATTAAATAGTAAAAATCGTTGAAAATAGAAAAATGGCTTTAAATTTAATTAAAAGAACAAGTTTAAAAGACTTTTCAAAACAAATAACTTTTAAACACTTTAAACAATGGCCTTCTCCATTTCTGACGAATCAAAAGTATGTTCTTCTCTCTATTTATATATATATATATATATATACTTTTATATTCTTCTTTTCTGCTTTTTATACTAACCATTATAGGAACGTATTTCCAGAGTTTTAGATTCTGCTCGTGTTATTGCTCATTATGGATGGATTCCATTTGTTTTATACTTGGGTTGGATCCAAACTCCAAACCGTCCACCTTTATTAGCTTTACTTTCCCCACTTCCATCTGTTTAATCTGTTCCCCCATTTCCTTGTTACATGAATATAAATATGAATATAAATATGAATATATAGCCATGGTTTTATAAGTCTAGAAGAGAGTGCATACATTAGTTTGATACTTATAATGATAAAATGGTTATGTGCTGTACTGAGTGCTGTGTGGAATGATTACATTTGAGTTTAATGATTTGTATATACGTTAGGTAGAATGAATGCATCGTTTGTTCTTTATGATCATATGATTGTAGGTATATGAATAAATAGATATATGAATAAATAGATATATGAATAAATAGATAAATAAATAGATAAATAATGTGATCACCACCATGACTTCTTAGTTGTTGTGGTAGTAGCCTTCTTTGCCAACTCACCTTCTGCTATATCAACAGCCCTCAACAATCTCTCTTCTTGTTCTTGTAACACTCTTTGTGCTTCAATCAAATGTTTCTTCTGAGGTCTTTCCAATGCAAACCCAGTATCTTCAGCATGTTCTGTGGAATCAATAGATTCATTGTCATTGGTAGTAGAAGAAGAATACCTCATCACTTTAAAAGTTCTTCTAAACTTTGGTTCTAAATCCTCCATCTGTTGAGCACTCAAATGACCAGTTAATCTATACTTCCATTCCAATTGTTTCCTGTATAACGTACTGAAGATGTTTTCATACCCGTCATTCCAACGATGGAAGAAGCACCCGTATAGAACAATGGCCACACAGCTGAGTCTGGCCGTGAACTGGACGCCTCTGTTGAACGTCGAGTAGTTCTGCACTCTTCTCAGCTGTTTATACTGACCGGGGTAAACATCACTGAGTGGTCGAGGAGTGTACTCCAACTGTCTCATGGTCTCCTTCATCTGTCTGTACTGGGAGGCGTTCTTGGGGACGCTGGACCACGCTGCCTGTCTTCCGGGGGTCTTGTACTCACTGGGGTATCCTTGCGGTGGTCTCTTGTCGTGAGGGTCGAAGGGGTTGTACTGGGACCCTTGTTGAGGGGGTCTCCATCCAGGAGGATTGGGTCTTCTTCCGAGGTCTTCCATTTCACTAATAACTAATAACTAATAACTAGTAACTAATAACTAATCAATTGTATAATAGATATAATAGATCTATTGAATATTGTTATATTTGATATATTTGTTATATTTGTTGATAGTTCTAATAGTATAAATTTATCTATTTATTTATAGTAAAAATGATTAATTTGTTTGTTTTTTATTTCTTCTATAAAAAGTCATTAATTTCTCCATAAAACAAATAAACAAAATCACTAACAAATTCACTATAAAATCACTATAAAAACAGTGAATATGTCGTTTCTCAAGGCACTCAGCTTCTTCTCGCTGCCGGTGCTGGACACCCGGCTCAACGCCCCAGAAGACCCCAAAAGAAAACAGGCAATTGTCTCAAAGGCAACGACTTCAAGATGGAACACTTTAGAATTCAAATTTTATTGGGCAATGTTCTTATTGATAGTTCCTCTCCTATACAAAACTGCAATGGAAGCTTCTAATGAGACCAATCCAAACTATCCCAAATTCGAAAGACTATTATCTCAAGGTTGGTTATTTGGACGGAAAGTTGATAATTCAGATCAACAATATCGCTTCTTTAGAGATAACTTCTTTCTTCTAACCGCATTGATAATCGCTCATACCTCATTAAGAAAACTGGTTCAATTGGTATTACCACAATTACATAGAAACTCTTTTGATTTCGGGTTTGGTATTGTGTTTTTGATCGCTATTCATGGTTTAAATTCATTAAAAGTGTTATTCCACATATCAATCATGTTCTTTATTGCTAGATTATTGAAAAATAATTATAAAATAGCATTAGCTGGATTATGGATCTATGGAGTTGGTTCCCTTTTTTTAAATGATTCTTATAGAAACATTAAAATTGGTTCTTTATGGGAACCTTTATCAATATTAGATCCTGGGTTTAAAGGAATAGTTGAAAGATGGGATGTTTTCTATAATTTCACACTATTGAAATCCCTAAGTTTTAACATTGATTTCCTTAATCAATATCATAATTTAAAACTTGTTGAATCCAAGAAAGATGAAGAATCTACTTCAAAACCAACTCCTCCAACTTCTCCAAGATTATCCCAAAATATCATCATTGATAATGAAAGAGATCGTATTAATGCTAAATTAGATTTGAAAACTTATACTTATTTCAATTATTTCGCATTCATCACATACGCTCCTTTATTCATCGCAGGTCCAATCTTAACTTTTAATGATTTTATCATTCAATCAAATCATCAATTATCTTCAATAAATTTTAAAAGAACTTTGGTTTATGGTTTACGTTTCGGGTTTTGTGTCTTGGTTATGGAATTCTTATTACATTTCATGTATGTTGTTGCTGTTTCTAAAACAGGTGCATGGGAAGGTGATTCTCCTTTCCAAATCTCAATGATTGGATTATTCAATTTAAACATTATTTGGTTAAAATTATTAATTCCATGGAGATTATTTAGATTATGGAGTTTGATTGATGGAATTGATCCACCTGAAAATATGATTCGTTGTATGGATAATAACTATAGTGCTCTAAGTTTTTGGAAAGCATGGCATAGAAGTTTTAATAAATGGATTGTTAAATACATTTATATTCCTCTTGGTGGAACTTCAAATAGAATATTGGCTTCATTAGCTGTATTCACTTTTGTTGCTATATGGCATGATATTCAATTGAAATTGTTATTATGGGGTTGGTTAGTTGTTTTATTCCTATTACCTGAATATTTCACTTCAAATTATTTTAAGAAATTTAACGATAAATGGTGGTATAGACATGTTTGTGCAATTGGTGCGGTTGTTAATATTTGGTTAATGATTATTGCTAATTTATTTGGATTTTGTCTTGGTGAAAAAGGTACCGTTGCCCTATTAACTACAATGTTTGGAACTTTTGCTGGATTAAGATATTTTATATTTGCAAGTATTGCTTTATTCATTGCTGTTCAAGTCATGTTTGAATTACGTGAAGATGAAAAAAGAAGAGGTATTGACGTTAAATGTTAATACATGCAATAAATATATATTCAGTAGCTGCTTATCAACTACTATGCAATTTCTTGTAATCTCCTGGAGTCATGATCTTTGTACCTTTAGCCCACATTCCTCTTTTTGCTAATTGTGCCCTTTTTTCATGTCTTTTAAAAACATGTTCATCACCATCAAATTGTCCAGTAGCTTTACTCTCATAAACCAATCCCCAACCATTCTTAATCATTTCTAAACTAACATTCTTCTTACCAAACCATGTCCAAACAGTTGCTTTTCCTACAACTCTTCCATATTGATCCAAAGAAAGTGGTTTAATACGTACTCTTCTCCCCAATAAATACTTCTTTAACCAATCCAAAGCCTCATCAGAATACGGTTGGGCAGGCTTACCAAAATGTGCTCTTTCAGGAGCATCAACTCCACATAATCGAACATGTAACGTTTGTCCTTTTAATCCTCGACTATTTGGTTTAGGTGCATGTCGTAACCAATGCCAACCACCAAGAATCCCACCGGGAGTATGATAGAAATGGAAATTATCACCATCACCCACACGGGTCACTTTTCCTAACAGTGTCTTCTTATGAAACATTCGTTGTGGAATATCCGTGACTTTTCTAATAGGTTTGAGATATCTGTTGTATAGTCTATATCCTGTGAAAACACCAGTCGTTATTAATGTCGACATGATTATCACTCGTGTATCCAGCAGTGAATTCTCTTCTTTCTCTGCCATGTTCTTATTCCCTATTCTATTCCCTATTCTCTTATCCTCTTATCAACAGGTCAACAATTAACCAATTCTTTATATATTCATTTAAATGTTTGTTTACTTTTCGCAATAAATTTCATATACAAATTGTAAAAAAGGTGTTATGAAGCCCTGTTCAAAATTATGCCATAGTTAATTACTTCATTATATAAAAGACTATATGGATTATGTATCCCTATGTTTCTCAAATAGTTCAAGAGTAAGAGCACCTAAGAAACAAGGAATTTGTTTCTTTTCTTTAATCCAGAATTCAATTAAAGATTCACAAATTTCAAAAAATTCATCATCTTGATCAGATACTTTATTCAATTTAAAAGTTTGATTAACTGTATCAACTATCAATCCATTTTCTTCATTCTTAACATATTTAGAAATGATCTTGACTTTATTGGTCGATTGTAAGAATTCTAATCTATATCCAAATAAAGAATATACCGATTCGATAAATTCTGAAGATTTTAATTGGAAAATTTCTCGAAGTCTTTGACTTCTTTTATTTAATTCTTGAATCTTGTTTTGTAATTGATCAATTTCAAATTGACTTCTATCATAAACCGTTTTGGGAACTGTTTCACCATGGAAATTTGTTTTTTGTAGAAGATCCCTGTTTTCTTTTAATAATATATCAAGTTGTGCTTGTTTAACAAATTGATCTTTTAAAAATGGACTGTTTTTTAATTGTAACAATCTTTGTTTTTCTTCTTTGATTTGTTGTAATGATTCTAATTTCTTAATGATTAATGCATTTTCATTGGATAATTTAGATACTTCATTACTTAATTCAAAATTCTCTTGTTCTAATTTTGTTATTGAAGTTTGGAAATTTCTAGTAGTATCTTCATCTTCTTCAATTCTTTTTCTTTTATTTGAAATCAATTCTTCATTGATTGGTTTTGTTGAATTTTGTTCAAGTTTTGTTTTATATTCATCAACAAGACTTTCTAAATTTTGAATATATCTATTCTTATCATTTTCATTTAATGATAATTCTTGATCCAGATTTTTCAATTGTTCACGTAAGAAATTAGATTCTTCAAATGAAAGATTCTTTTGTTGTTCTAATTCATAGTTAATTTTAGTTAAATTATCAAATCTTTTGTTCAATTGATCAAATTCTTGTGTAATTGTTTGATTTGATATGAAAAGATCATTATATTTTTGTTTTGATATTTTTAATTCTAATGAAATCTTATCAAAATTGTTTTGTAATAATGCATTTTTATCTTTAATTGATTTAAAAGTTGTCATGAATTCTTCTATTTTAAAATCTTCATCTTCTCCTTCATTCAAATAAATCTTCCATTTAGAATTCTCTTGTTTTAAATTCAAAATCTCTAAATTTAATTCAGTAATTATATCATTTAATTCATCAATTTTACCAAGTTTCTTAACTAAAGAATTTTTCTCTTCTTTTAAAACTTCATAATTCTGTTTATGTAAAGTTAGTTTTTTAACTTGTTCAGCTTGTGATAAGTTTTTCAATTCAAGATCTTTAATATATGATACTTGATCAGTTAATTGTTTCTTTAATGTTGTAACTGATTCAATATCAGCTTGAGAGGGGATTGATCTTAGTTTTGTCTTTAGTTCATCCAATTGATTATCTTTTTCAAGTAATTCTGAGTTCAATTGGGATATTAGAAGTGTTTTGGTATCTAGATCTTGTGATAGTTGAGTGTTTAGTTGATGAAGATTAGTACGTTCATATTCCAATTTCTGTTCGTCTTGTTTGATCTGTGAAAGTTCGTATTTATTAGTGGAGTTCAATTCATCAACCTGACTTTTATACTGAGCCAGTTGATGAGTTAATTTAGATATCTGATCTTGATGTTTTTCTCTTTCTAATGAATTGTTTTCATTGATATGTTCCAATTTTGATTGAAGTTCTTTATTCTGGTTGTATAGGTATATCTGGTCTGAAGTGAGCTGGTCGTTCTTGGCCTGTTCTTGTAGTAGTTTTGCCTGTAGTGCGTTGACCTTCTGCTCGTTCTCTAGTTTTGTTATTTCCAGTTGGCTCGTTATGTCTTTCACTTGGTATTGTAGTTCACTGATAGTGGCCTGGAGAGAGGTAGAGGCAGAGCTCGAGCCCTCGTTGGCTGGAGAGCCGTATGAAATGATCTTTGACGGACGCTCGACAAACGGAGATGAGTCACTCATACTAATATAACTATATAACTATATCTATAACAATATATCTATATAACTAACAATATTTAACAATTACTACAAATTTAATTAAAAAAGTAAACAAACAAAACACCGCGAAATTAGACAAACAACAAAAAACTAACAAAAACAGTGAAAACAGCATTAAAACAGCATTAAATTACTAAATTTACTAGTAAATTACTAGTAAACTACTACTATATTCACTGGTATATTCACCTATTAATCAACTAGTAAACAGAGATAATGTCCAAAGTGCCACGCTCATTCCGTCTGCTCGAAGAACTGGAAAAAGGGGAAAAGGGCTCCGGTCCAGACTACTGCTCCTACGGCCTTGCTGACCCTTCAGACTCCTCTCTAACAAAATGGAACGGCACCATCTTGGGTCCTCCTCATTCAAGCCATGAGAACAGAATCTACACCCTGGAAATACTCTGTGGTCCTTCCTACCCTGAAGAAGCTCCCTTGGTCAACTTTGTCTCCAAGGTAAACCTCCCTTGTGTTGACCAAACTAATGGCAAGGTCCTTAAGGACAAGTTCCCTGTATTGGGCAATTGGAAGAGAAGCTACACCATCGAACACGTCCTAGTCGAACTCAGAAAAGATATGGCTACTCCTGCTAATAAGAAACTAAGCCAGCCTTCTGAAGGAAGTACTTATTAAACCATTAACCTATTGAATAGTTGAACTATGGAATAATTGAATAATGAGGGAGTTTGAAGAGTTTGAAACTTATTAATTAATGATTAGCCTATACATCTATATATATATATCCTTGAATATATATTTCTTTTGCACTAACTGACCTATGGTATAGCCATTGGGCCAATGGGGCCATTGGGCCATTAGGTCCTCTATATAATCAACTTCTCTAATCTGTGGACCTCTTTGAAATCAGTATTGAATTTAGAAACTTGTTTTATTATCAAGATCTGTTTCACTAGTTTCTTAATCTGTTTACTTGATTGATTGAATCTATTGAAATATTCAGGATATTTCGTTTTTAACTCGGTTTCTTCTTGTAACCCTTTTCCTTCAAGGATTTGATATAAACTTTCTTCAATCTCTTTCTCCAATCCTTTAAACCCAATCAAATAATAATGACTTAGAAATGGAATGATTTGTTCAAATTGTTCTTCATCATTAACAATCTTTTTCCCAAGGTATAAATCTGAAAGAATTTGTTGTTGTTGTTGAGATCTAATCAATAATTTCATAACAACAATCCTCAGTATCACATTAAATGATAATGAACTTTGTATTAAACTCTTGGCTCCAAATGCATATTCTAATGCGGATCTTGGGGATGTATCCGTAATAGCATCAAGATAAATTAAATGTATATCAATATCTGAAATATATGGATTCACTCCTAATGCTTGGGTCACTGATAAACTTGAAAATGATGCATCCCTACTAGAGTTCAACTCGATATATCTATTGATATCATAGGGACTGTGAAGTTCTTTCACATTAAGTAATGGTGATGGATATGAGATGATGTTTGATAATCTAATGATGGTATTGATGAATTCAGATGTTGTGGTATGTTTTAAACTGGAATCAATATATATAAGACTTGTTTTAACATCAAATCTATCTAATGCATATATCGTATTGATCAATTTATATTGATGTTGAGAAATTCTAGTAACATTCCCTTCACCATCATCATTATGACCATCAGCACCACTCTTAACAAATCTTTCAGCTGCTTCTAATGAAAAATCTTTATAAATATAATACAAAACAGCAAACAAATCAGATTCATTAATTTTCTGCTCTTTCAATTCTGTGATTAATTTATCCAATTTATGTAAATTTTCTGGTGGATAAAATGAATCAACATCAAGATCAAGTCCCAAGACATCATTTATATATCTATCAAAAAGTAACTTTTTCCCATTTTTTAATTTAGAATACACAAGTTGGTTTCTGATATACTTTAACACAGAATATAAAGATTGGTTTGTGTTTTCAATCTCTAAATTAGGACGCGATTGATTCTTTATATCTTTTAATTCTTTTGAATATGGAAATGTTATATCTTTGAAAAGCCTTGGGATCTCCCAGTTCGAGAATGCCGGAGATGACATTTTTCTCTAATCTATATATTGTATGTCTTTATTGAATCTCCCTTTGGATAATCTCCCTCGACAATGCTTCCACTGGATAACTTTCACTCAGATCACAAAGCCTTTTTACTAGCTTTTTTTGTATACAATTTTCCTTTGTTTATTTTTCCTTTAAAATTATTTGGACTGCATTTTCGCGGAAACGGTATTATTTACATTTGGGTCACGTGATAAACACCTGGACACCAGTAATAATAAAAAAAGATAAGCAAATTTCTCGCTATTTGTTACTATTTAAAGACATATTAGATCTTTAATTAAAGAGGTATAGAAAGAGAAAGGGGCTACTGGAGTATAGAAACAGAAGATTTATATGTTCAATTAGTTAAATAATGACACAAAAGTGTGTGTTTTATATGTGTTTATTATCATGAGTTTATGAGTTTATGAGTCGTTGAGTTGGTGTGTTTATATACAGAGACTCACTCAAGTTTGGTACCTGTTGGGAAGGCAGCATCCAGGTTTCTCAACGCAACTTGGTACAGTAACAACATGATACTGCTTTGTACACTGGTCCAAACAAATCTAGGTCCAACTCCACTGAAAAGACCAAAAACACCTTCGGTTTTATACACCATTCCAAGACCTTTGAAAATGGATGATGTGTTTAGAATTGCTGGTTGTGCTGTAGATGGAATGGTATAGTTTTTAACGTTTGTATGTGTTGCTGATTTTATTTTGGATCCTGATGTGTGTTTTAGATCTGATGTGGTTGTTTGATGTGATGTGGTTGTAGCAGTGGTTGTAGCAGTGGTTGGTGATGATGGTTGTTTGTTTGGGTTCTGGGTTTGTATCCTCGTCTTTATAACGTCTAATGGAGTGGTCAACGTACCTGCTAACCCACCAGCTGCAGCACCTGTTAATAATTCAAAGAAAATATCTAAATCATCTTTCTTTGGATCTAAATCATTAATATAAAAAGAATATTGTCTAAATTTTTCATAAAATGCAAATTGTAAAGCAGAAAATGGTAAATCACGACATAATGTAGCTTTATAACCAAAAAATAAAGTTTGTGGACCTTCAACCTTGATTAATGTAT
Organism: Wickerhamomyces ulmi; assembly: GCA_030569675.1. Classification (NCBI taxonomy): domain Eukaryota; kingdom Fungi; phylum Ascomycota; class Saccharomycetes; order Phaffomycetales; family Wickerhamomycetaceae; genus Wickerhamomyces; species Wickerhamomyces ulmi. The sequence goes on from JAJMLN010000012.1 coordinate 346,941, forward strand.
TTATAGCATGGAATAACCCTTTATAATTATAACCAGAATGGAAATATGGATTATTATAAGACCCTTGAAGTTGTAATCTTGTTTTTAAAACTTCACTTGGAACATAAACTATACTTGATGCAAAATCACCCAAAAATCCTGCGGTTAAATGAGTGAAAGTATCATTTAAATTCCAATCATTAATCATTTTACGTTTAGTATATTCATAAGTCCCAAAAAATATAGCAGTACTAGGAAATGAACCCAACATTGCAGCTCCATAACCCCCATAAAGACCACCACGAATCCCTTCTTCAAGGAAAATCGTCTTATAAGCTGTTAACATGTTTCTATATTTTATTGTTGTTGGAGAACCTTGTTGACGGGTTTTCACTGTATCTAAAGAATGCATAATGGAATCACCAACTGCACCTCCAAGGCCACCTGCTATCATACAGTGTAAAATGGGGCTAACAACATCATCCTCTCGTATGCTTGGAGTTATAGAACTGGCAGTATTTTGTGTTATTGTTTCATGATGATGAGCTTCCTGTGAGGAAATCGGTATCGTAGAGTTAGGCATCAGATATATGGATGTATAAGTGTATTAAATCACCGTTTTTCTATCAATGAAACTATGATTCTATATGTGTGTGAATATGTATAATGTATAATGTATAATGGATGGTGTAGTGGATGGTTATGAGGTTCCAATACTCGTATTTCAACTGATGGAAGAAGACGGTAGGATTAAAAAAGAAGAAAAAAAAATAAGCTAGACTGTCTGGGGAAGAGAGGGAAAAAAAATATGTGTGCTGGTGCCGTATCTGAGCCTGCTGTACTCTGTGGTGTGTGTTCTATGGGTCCTCAACGAGTGTGGAAATTACCAGAGCAGCGATGGTCTGAACGCACTCGAACGTTCTTAAAACAATTTACTGTTTTCTGATTTGCAAATTGAATGAAGAAAAAACGGTTCACCCCACACAAAAATAACTAGTTGGTTTTGGTCACGTGATACATCTAGAGATTTCAGAGTTTATAGAGAAAGAAGAAGTCAGTCTGTTATTGTATCGTTAATATTTAAGTATAGTTGTTCATCAATATGCTCTTGTGTCCGGCTGCTAGATCAACTGTGCAACACAGATCTCTACTGAGGAGAACGTACAAGGTTCTAGCGATAGAAACCAGCTGTGACGATACCTGTGTAGCTCTAATAGAGAGAGATGAGCATAAAGTTAAACTCATAGAACATATCAAATACACTCTTAATTCCGTTCAGGATGGTGGAATCGTCCCAACAAAGGCATTTGATCATCATCAAGCACATATTTCCAAGGCAACTCAACTCATATTCAAAAACAACGGACTTAGTAGGACAAACCCACCAGATCTAATTTGTGCTACTAGAGGACCTGGTATGAAAGGTTCGTTATGTATTGGGTTAGACTTTGCAAAAGGTCTTTCTACAGCTTTTGACAAACCTTTTGTTGGTGTTCATCATATGCTTGGTCATTTACTGGTTCCAAGATTTGAATCTGGTGGTCAATCTCCAAGTTTCCCTTTCTTAAGCTTACTGATAAGTGGAGGACATACTATGATTGTTTTGTCCAAATCTTTATTAGAGCATGAAATCCTTTGTGAAACCATTGATGTTGCTGCTGGAGATGCTCTTGATAAGTGTGCAAGAGAAATCGGGTTGAAAGGAAATAACTTGGGTAGAGAACTAGAAACTTGTGTAAGAGAAGGTGTTGATGATTGGCATTTCAAAAAATTCGAACTTCCTAAACCATTATCGAACAAGAGAGGTAGAGTGGATCAATTAGGTTTCAGTTTTGGTCCTTTCCAAGGAACTATAAGAAGACTAAAAGAATCTGGTGAATATGATCCAAATGATATCAAACAACAAAGAAGTCTCAGTTATCAAGCACAAACTGCTATATTTGATCATATAACCACAAAATTAAAACTCACATTAGAAACTCATAAAGAAAAAGTTAAAGATGTGAAAGATTTCGTTGCATCCGGTGGTGTTGCTTCCAATATGATGTTACGAGATGCTCTTGATGAAGCTTTGAAAGATACTGGTATTACAAACACGACATACCCTGAATTATCGTTATGTACTGATAATGCAGTCATGATAGGTTGGGCCGGTATCGAATTATATGAGAAGAAAGGATTGACTACAGATTTGAATGTTTGTCCAATAAGTAAATGGCCATTATCCGAAATCCTTGATGTACCAGGATGGAAATCATGAAGTCTTAATGATTAAAAATTATCTTGTAAATATACTGTATATATCATGAATATTTGATGTCTTTTATGCTTTTATTCTTCATTTTCCTCTCTGTGTGGTAAGAAAGATTCTGTTATGTTAAATTTCTCAATCACGTTCTTCCAACTATCATATTCCAGTTCGAAAATAATATGATTCAATGGTTTATCACTTCGTTCTTTAATCTCTTGATCACGAATTTTTGGGTCGTTAGATAGTGGAGGTGCTTCAGTTATTGTTGGATATCCATCTTCATCTTCTCCTAATTGTAATTTCCCATCTTTGATCAAGAAACTTGTATAAAACATGTTTTCAATAGACTGAGCAAATGATTGTGGATTTATAAAGAACTTGAAGATATTCATGGTTTTCCCTTGTGCTTTCTGATGGAAGTATCTAAAACAGTTCAACACTGCATTTGGAGTCTGATTGATAGATTGTTGATTAATATCCTCTGAAGAAACAGTATCTGCCGTTGTAAGTTTTGCAGTATTGGTCATTTTCACTCTCGGTACATAGGTTTTAGTCTTCTTTTCTATTTCTAATGGACCTAAAAGATGACTTGATGATAATGGTTTTGTTCCTCTTGAATATAAGAATGTACCTAGGGTAAACCAATTGTATGCTTTGAAATCATGTTTTTGATTCACATAATCCTCAACATCTTCATCGCCCTGATTAAGCCGTATATAATCAGTTAGCATGAATGTTTTCAATCTTCTTGTGAATTCTTCTTGTTTCAAGACTTTACTCGTAGAACCTAATTTGATGTTTCTAACGGCAATATCAACTAAATCAGAACTTCCAAGTAAATTTCTGGAATCATAAACTTCAATGGTTTTACTATCAAGTTTGAGTTTCTTACTGGCATCGAAATTTTGGTTAACTTTCAACAAATGTGAAACAGCTTCTTTTAACCCACCTTCACGAGCAACTTTGGCCCTGCTATTCTTTAGTTCTGCGTTCAACAAACGTGCATTCGCTAGGATTTCTTGTTCTCTTTGAGCTAGTTCACGGGCTGAATATTCACTGTCATCACTGTCATCATCATCCTCTTCGTCATCATCATCTTCTTCTTCTTCTTCGTCTTCTTCTTCCTCGTCATCGTCATCACTATCATCTTCATTCTCATCATCGCTGGAAGCATCACTATTATCACCCAATCCACTAACCTTTCTTCGCTTACTTTCTAGTTGCGATAACCCTCCATCTGTTCCAGAGTCTATGCGGTGCTTGTATCCCACAACGCCACTCATCGTTACACAACTTGTTCTGGTTTTCCCGTCTTCTTTTGTCGTTGTTCTGATGTTTCTTTGATCTTTGTCTTTTTTTCGTGTTTTTGTTTTTGTTTTTCGTGTTTCTGTCAAACAAACCAAAGCGCTTCTTCAAAAACTTGTCTCTTCTTAATTTTGTGTCAACTTCACTAAAATTGGCAATTGGCAGGTGGCAAAGGCTTACAAAACAGTCCATTTGGTCATTTACAGAGCCACTACATTTCAAAAGATGGGAAAGATCAAGCCGTTGGACAAGTCGGTCGTCAACAGAATCGCTGCTGGGGAAATCATCATCGCACCAGCAAATGCCTTGAAAGAGATGCTTGAGAACGCCATCGACGCCCGCGCCACTTCGATAGACGTTCTGGTGAAAGAAGGCGGTATCAAGCTACTACAGATAACAGACAACGGCACAGGTATCGACAAAGAAGACATGGCTATTCTTTGCCGCCGGTTCACAACATCAAAATTGACTACTTTTGAAGACTTGAACAGTCTAGAGACTTACGGTTTCCGTGGAGAGGCGCTTGCCAGTATCTCTCATATTGCACATGTCGCAGTTACTACAAAGACCCAGGAAAGCCCCTGTGCATGGAAAGCACATTACTCTGATGGGGAGCTTGTACCGTCCAAACCAAATGACTCTGCTGATCCTAAACCTGTTGCTGGTAAACAGGGCACTCAAATAACAGTGGAAGATTTCTTTTATAACGTGCCCTCTCGTCTAAGAGCTTTAAAGTCTAACAGTGATGAATTTTCAAAGATTCTTGATGTTATTGGAAGATATGCCGTTAATACTGAAGGTGTTGGATTCTCATGCAAGAAGTTTGGAGAATCACATTATTCACTTAGTACAAGATCATCACTCTCTTTGAAAGAGAGGATTAGAACTGTTTATGATAGCTCTATCGCCAATGAACTTGTACCAGTTGAGGTCGAACCAGCTGAAGAATATGGGCTCTTGAAGGCTTATGGAATGATAACGAATTCAAATTATAACAATAAAAAATCCATTCAACCCATTTTTTTCATAAACAATAGACTTGTCAGTAATGACACTTTGAAAAGATCCCTTGTTTCCACTGTGGGACACTTTCTACCCAAGGGCCATAAGCCTTTTATCTATCTCAGTTTGAAAATAAATCCGAATAACTTGGATGTTAATGTACATCCTACAAAGAGAGAAGTCAGATTTCTTCATGAAGATGAAATCATTGACCTAATATGTACAGCTGTTACTGCTGAGTTCCAGAAGATTGATCTCTCAAGACGGTTTCCAACTCAAACACTTTTGCCAACCATGTCAAAACAAAAGATTGATGATGAGGTTCCAGCTCCATCAAGTCAAGTACCATCATCTTTGAAAAAACCAAGACTTGACTATAATCTCGTTAGAACAACTGCTAGTCAATCGAAACTTACATCATTCTTGAGTCAAAGCCAAAGCCAGAGCCAAAGTCAAAGTCAGAGTCAACAACTACAAGATCTGCCAGATTCGGAAATTTCAGAGATATCACAGCTAGAATCAAGTCAATCAATTGCTCAAGAAGCTCCAGAACATAGTCTTGAACTGATAGATGAAGCAGACGTGTCCATAACCCAACCAACATATGAATACACTGAGAAAGAGAAAGTTGACGTGAATCTACAAAGTATACTAGACCTTCGAACAGAAGTTGAGGATTCAACTAGTACTAAGTTCACTGAAATATTCTCTAAAATGAGCTACATTGGGATAGTAGATTTCAAAAGAAGATTAATGGCTATCCAATTTGATGTCAAGTTGCTGATAGTTGACTATGCTAGTGTATTCAATGAATTCTTCTATCAAGTTGCTTTAAGAGAGTTCAGTAATTATGGAATCATCCACCTTGATGAAGGTGATGATGACAGTGATAACGAATTGGAGATTGGAAATTTGTTGAAATATCTTTATGAGAATAATAACTTTCAAACAACAACACCGTTGGATGATGTTATTGCTAACATCATGTCTATTGATGAAATGCTTGAAGAATACTTTAGTGTTAAAGTTGAACGTATTGGTGAAAAAGTCTACTTAAGAACAATCCCACTTTTAATCAAGAACCATTCGCCTCCATTATCCAAAATCCCATTATTTCTTTACAGATTGGGATCAAAGCTTGATTTGACAGATGAAAAAGAATGCTTAAGAAAAATATTAAGAGAAATCGCTTTATTAAACATACCAGAATCCTTTACTTCTAGTGAGAAACTAGAAGATAACGATCCTGAAAAGCCAGCAATAATTGCTAAACAAGAAGAATTAGATAAACACTTGGAGAGTGTGTTAATTCCAAATGTGAAAGAGACATTCCTAGTTCCTTCGTATATAGAGAAAGATGTGATTGAGGTCGCAACTCTACCTGGTCTTTATAAAGTCTTTGAGAGATGTTGATTATATGCTAAAGAACAATAATAAAAAAAAAAAAAAAAGTCCAAAAAAAATTCAAAAAAATCGTAAAAAAAACATGCATGAAACAATGGGATGAAGACATCTGTCGATACTCATCTTAGTGTGTGTATAGACCTTCCATTGCTTTTTATTTTTCTTTTTTGTGTACAGTGATGTTTGTACAATGTAATGCTGTTGAGCTCTTCAGTCTTGGTTTTCTGTTTCTGACTGTAATTGGTGCTCTCTATTCTTTTCTTTGAAGAATGAATCAATCAATTCTTGATCAACTTTAGTCAATTCATTTTCAATCGCTTTTCTTAGCATTTCTGCTCTCTTCTTTTGTGAAACTGAAAAATTGTTGGAACTTGTGGTAGCAGTAACTGAAGGAATGACAATTGAGTTTGTACTTTTGTTGTAAAATCCAGATGATTCATCAATATGAGGATATGATGATTTAGGGACATCCACCTCAAATGTATCAACTTGTTCTTCATTGATAAGGTTTTTCAAAATCTTCTTGTTAGATTCATCAAGAATGATCTTTGCAGGAAATCTAGAGATCTCACTCAATAATTGAGATATCAGGAACGTTCTTTGTTTGAAGAATTCGGTGATTCTAGCAGGATATTCGAGTACTTTTCTTTGTTCTGGAGTTAGTTTATCACCCTTTAGATAAACATCAGCCAAGTTTGATGATCTAGTACCATCTCTAGCATTAAAAGAAAACACAAAGAAGAATCTCACATCTGGGTAAATTGCCTTCAAGGCATTCGTAGTGGCTGTATAGTATGATTCTAGAACAGCAGCTTCATATGTATAATCTTCACGATGGATATAGGTCTTTGGTGGTAAGATTGCAAGGAATTTCTTTAAAGTGTAGAAAATCACTTGTAATCTATTGGTTTTCGATGGATCATCTCTAACTTCATCCCAATATGCAACATTTGCAACCAAAAAGTTTTCCAAGTTATCAGCTTCCTTTTTATCTTGATCTGATAAGTTTTCATAAATGACTTTTTTAGCTTCAAGATAATTTTTCAAAAACTCTCCCATGAATGTGGTCTTGTAAGGACTGCTATGATAAGCCTTGATACATTGCACATAATAGACAATGAAAACGTGCATGTAATCGTTGAACAGATTAGCTCTTTCAAAGAATTCGTTACCAGCAAATTTCTTTTTAACTTCTTCATCTGAAAATACCAAGAATTCATCATCTAAATAACTAATCACGAAATCAAAAAATCTATTTGATAGTTGAACGTTATCCTGGATTGTATTGTCAGAATAAATTGTTGTAGGAAGTGCAGTTTGAAAGATTTGGAACTTCGAAAAACACAAAGAGACATTTTCAAAGAAATTTTCAATCTTTTCAACATTTTGGGTGAATTGAATTCTGAACTTATTCAAGAATCTTAAAGAGATTTCGAAATCTCTCTCCAATTGTTTCTTTGCTAATTGGCGAACTTCTGGGTTTTTAGAGAACTGTAATAATAAACCAGCACCATTTGATAAAAATGTCTTGAATAGAACAATGTTATTTCTAGCTTCTCTCATCAATCCGGTATGATAATCATCATAACTCTTATAGAGATATTCTTTCTCAAATCCAGAATCAAAATCAGATAATTTGGATTTATCGAAAGATGGCCAGCTCTTGTTTAGATTGATGGTACATTTAGGATCCAAGACAATTTCCACATATTCCCCATCTAGCTTAGCAAGATTATCCAAATCTCTACTAACATCCTTATGATCCTTGATCAATGCAGACAGTGTAGCATAACTGTTAGAATCGATTGCAAATCTTGGAGAAGATTCAGGTTCATCCGTTGAATCTGAAGCTGATCCCCTATCATAAGAAGAACGTGTTTCACTTGTATAACCATTTGAGATACCACTATGAGCTCTGTCGCTTGGATTTTGGTTCTCATCGTGGCTATGGTTACGACTAGTGTTGTGATTCAAATTGTTATTGTTGTTGTCAATGTGATTGTTGTGAGGAACTGGTTGGTTTTGGAAATGAGGAGAGTTCAAGACACCAAGTGGTTGATGTTGTATAGGCATTGGTGGAATTGCATCCCTTTGTAAATTAATCTGTAAAGGTTGGACATTAGGTGGTGGGAATGCATTCATGTTGGTTGTTAGGATTCTTGTTGGGAGACCATCAGTATTGTATGGATAGTAGAGTTGTAACTTGTTAGTCTGTTCATTCATCTGTATGTTCAATGACTCGATACGAGCAGCATGGGCTTGTTGTGCTACTTTCAAAGCATCTCTGGCAGTATCATCTAAAGCTAGATAAGCACATCTCAATCTTGCTCTAACACAGTTCTTACATTCAGGTAACTGTTCATCACACTTGATACGACGTGATTTACAAGTCCCACATCCCAAATGTGAATTTCTGTGTCTTCTTCTGGAGTTTCTGAAACCTTTCTTTGCAGCAGCCTCTAACGTCTTTTGGCGCTTGGCTTGAGTGTTATTCATAGTTGCAATGGCATATGGCGGTAAAGGATTTCTTCCAAAGTTTATGTTACTTCCATTCAAACTGGAAATCGATGAGTTGCTTCTCGAAGCGGTGTTCTGGTCTATGTGGTCAGGCATCCCTGGTGGATGAGATGAAGAGCCAACATTTGGCTGGTGTAAGATGTAACCAGAAGCTTCATGATTTGCAGGGATGTTGTGTTGAGCTGGGAAGGGTTGTCCTCCATTGTAGCTAGGGTATTCCTGCTGTTGTATCACTTGAGGATATGAATATCCATTTGGCGGTTGATGGTAAACAACTTGATGAGGAGGTGGAGGAGGTACATGGTACTGTCCGTTCCATACCGGGGCAGCTGAGTTTGGATTAGGGGAAACTTGATGATGCATTAGTGGGAGAACAACTACTGGTTGCGGCTGTTGCGGCTGTTGTGTTTGTGGTTGTGCTTGTGCTTGGGTTTGTGGTGGCTGCTGTTGTGATCCATGGGCGGGTTGGGGCCATTGCTGTTGAGGTAAATGTTGTTGATGAAGAGGAGGTGGACCGTAATTTTCTGGTCTGTTTGGCGGTATGTTTGGTGGATAATTCGAATTGCTCTTACTCATCTTTTTGATTGTATGGATGTGTTCAGTGAAAGGAGTTGATAGGTGGTAAGTGCTTCTGTTAAATTTGAGCGATGAAAATTGCGATGGTTGTTGTATCTGGTTAAATGAATACTCTGATTGTAAAGTATGTCTTGACACTGAACAGATCGTACGTTATTCTAAGGAAACTTTTGTGGTTGATGAAAGTTGGTGTTATGCCAGTATATTGTATTGCAATAGTCTAGTGGGAGAGGACAGTGTATGACTTGAGATTTGGGTAGATGAATATGGTGGGTTGGGAAAGCGAGAGAAGGAGTGGAACCACAGTAGATGGGTTTAAAGAGTCTTCCAAGATCAGAAGAAATGGTAGTAGCAAGTTCTGTAATTTGCTAAAACAAAAAGGTGAGTTGAAGTGAGAAACAAATGGGTGAGTTTTGATGATACAGAGGTGTTATATGTAGTGGAAGATTGGTTGTTTGTATGAGTTGACTTAATCAATTTAGAATTTTTATTCAATTTGTTCCTGAAAATCATCAAAGTTTTTGCGGACTCACAAATAGCGGAACTGGGCGCAATGGTACTGTAATTTCTGTCAAGTGGGCATCAAGCTGTATTTCAGTCGGACCAAACTCTAGGTTAAGGCCTAACTTAGTAAAAATGCTGCATAAACTCTTAGACTTCCTAGACCGAAAATACGCTATTATAGGCACCTCTATGCATATACATACATGTTTAAAGCGGAACTATGTTAAACTTTTTTGTGAATGTACATATGCCGACCTCAGTTTGAGTATTTGGCTCAGTTACGACTCAGTTACGACTTACGAAGTACGACTAGTTAGACGTTGAAACTCGGATGTTGGGACCTACACAGTACACTGTCTCAGGTTGGGTTCTGAAAGGGTCAGACAGAGACAGGAAAACCCAGTAAGGGGTCCTTCCATGAAAGCAGGTACCTTATACATGGTGATAGCTGGTGATTGGCTATTGGTAGAAGTGTTTCACTTATATTGCATCAAGGGATAACTAACGAATGATCGGACATCATGATATTTCATTGTAACCGATCAAAAGATTTCAGTCTATCGTTTTTTTTCTTGATCTCACTAGTTGCTGATCCAATTTTGCACTTGGCTTTAAGGACAGTGTCTCACAAACTAGGTATAAAGATACATAAAAAAGCTGTTGGTATTGCTTGGACCCTCATTATACACTTGAGTAGTCGAGTATAGTCGTTATGAAGCTGCCTTTATTTCCGTGACCCACAGGATTCTGTAGCGATCCTCGAAGCTCTAGAAACTTTGTACATTCAATAGAGCCAGCATAATCATAAACACAACAGTGCCACTGCCCAGTGGCCAGTGTACTTCAACCACTGGCATCAAATAAATTCGACGCCAGTCGCGTCACTGGTTATGCGTACTAACAAACATCCCCATAAGCCTTCTTCCACGAAAACACATTGAAATGCAAATAACGAAACTATACAATTGATTAATACTTCACAAGACTACCCATAACAAGGATCAATTAACTTTATCTGTGTGGAGTGTATGTGGGCCTGCGGTGTGGTAGAGGCCAGCTGTGGCTAAGCCAAATGCCGGCTCCCAACCGCCAATGAACGATTCAGCCGGAGCGTTCCATGGGGAACATATTTTTTTGTTCACCTTCCCGAGCTTGGCGTTGGGTACGATGTTGATCCTGTAAGCAGTAGGTGTATGCTCACAGACTTACAGACTATAAAGACTATACAAAGCATATATTAGTAAGGGCATGTTGCGGCTTGTTCTGCACGGTAGCAGATATTGCAGATCATTTAAATCTCACCAAAGCAAACAAAAAATCGAAAATGATGCTCTTCAGGCTGTTTGGAGCTACACAGAAGTATATAGTTTGAGTTTCCAACGAGTTCTGTACGGTGTTTGAATCCCCTTTGATGTATCCATGCAATACGGCGAACTACCTTGTCAAGCTTGAAATTGTGGAGTCGGAAAAGAACTAATTGAGTTCATTACAGTATTTTGGTACGTGCAGACGATCGATCGATTCAAACTTAATAGGTATAGCCGAGTTTGTGCCTTGTTAGAGGAAGCAATCATTCGTAAAAAGTTACTTCCTCAATGCACTTTTATGAGTGCCGTATTTAAAATTCATTGACCCGGTAAAACCCAAAACAAGTGAGTGACGTGGAAGATTAATCCGAGCCTATCCAACCTCCAAACTTCCAAACCTCAAATTGCAGCGTCTGCAAAATGCAAATGTTGTCTGATTGTTGCTTGTCGGTTTGTTTTTCAGTTCTAACAAATCCTGCTAACTGCTGCAGTTACCGGACTTGGACCTGTTTCCTGATAGTGATCTTTACGCATGAGTTAACCACTCACTATGTGTGTAGTTACTTTCTCTGACTGTTCATCATTTCAGTATACCTCCACTTCTGTCATCTACGTTTATTTAACATTCTAAGACAGACACATATTTGGTGGCTTGGAGCTATGTATGAATTTTTAATGTTTTACATCTTGTACATCTTCTTCAGACTTGGTACCTGCCAACCTGGTAATTGGTACAGCTTGGTGTTCTTAGTGTTTAACAGTCTCTGCTCGCCACTGGGCACTGGGCACTGGGCAACTGACCAATAACGATCGCACTATAACAACGTACCACTTCTGTCTAAAGATCAAGACCTGTTTTCTTTAGGTTGTTCCTTCCTACCGATAAAGTTACAAAGATGATGTGAAATTCAACGCTGGATTGGCTATCTAGCATCTAGTTCGAAGTATGATGTATTTTAGTATAACTCTGGGAAAAACTCGGAATTGAATGCTAGTCGTAAAACAGGTGTAAAGTCACATGGAAAACCCGGTAGATTATCGGTAGGATTAGCTTACCCAATTGTCAGATGGTATACCCCAAAGTAAACTCTTCAGTAGATCTGATCTTTGCTCTCGCCGTATTCTCATTAGAATCTCCTATTGAAGTAATTGCTGATGTCCCTAATTCTATGAGTGAGATTAGTCATGAAACAGAGTTACGGGCTGCGTAGGACCTGCATATAGTCACAGCCTTTAGGACACAAAGCACATTTCCCAGCGCTTTATCGCATATTCAGTTTAGTTCGATTTGTGTCACTAATAGAGTTTATTTTCTGTTAATATATAAGCTTTTGATCTTTAATTCAAATCTAGAATATATTTTTCTACTCAATAACAATAGCTCTACCATTATATGTAATTATAACGTTATTTAGTCGATTTTTGAAATTTTCAAATTTCACTAAAGTCTCATTTGATCTTTTAAATTATATGTTTTGAGTTAGTCCAGCTTTTCTTAAAATTAAATTTCAAAATTTTTTATGGCTTTAAAGCTTGCGAATGGCATTGCTATAATGAAGAAACATTGCTCTTGCTAGTTGAAAACATCTATTTATTCCCATTTTCAAGAGAATTATTGCAATTATAATTCAGTCATTATGTGTCAGATCTATATATAGGTGTACTAGGAAAGTGGGTCACGTGACTGATTCCTATATTCTCACGCGCTTTGAAAAAATGAAGAATCACAGCAATTGAGAACAACACATAAACAATATCTAACTAACGGACCAGTATATATCAACTAGCCCGCTCAAATCCTCACGTCTGTGAATGTCTTACAACCAGGATTCTTCATACTTAAAGCCCGGTATTGGTCTGAGAAACCACACAAAAAACAAGGATAACAGCTCATACTGGAAGGCACTTAAAAATACACTACCTCTCCAAAGAGAACTAGATGGTCTTCCGCTTTATAAGGATAAACCAATTGGAACAGGAGGATATTCAAATAAGAAAGCTTCAATTTCAAGAAACAGAAAAATAATGCTTTTCAAAGGTGCCACTTTACTTCTGGCGTTTTACGTCTGTTACTACATTGGTTGGTTCATCAAATATGAAATCAAAATGGACACAAGTTACGATAAAACAGCCAATTGGAAAGAGAGACAAGATTTAGTCAAACAGGCATTCAAAGATACATGGGCACATTATGAACAAGATGCATGGGGTAAAGATGTCTACCATCCAATTTCCAAGAAAGGTGAAAACATGGGTCCATTACCTTTGGGTTGGATCATTGTTGATTCGTTAGATACAATGCTGATAATGGGTCTAGAAGAAGAATTCAAGACCGCTGAAGCATGGGTTGCTAATGAGCTAACATATGACTTTGACTATAATGTCAACGTTTTCGAAACAACCATCAGAATGCTTGGTGGTTTACTATCTGCTTTCTATCTATCTGAAAATGAGATGTTCTTGGAGAAGGCTACAGATTTAGGAAATAGAATAATTGGCGCTTTTGAGTCACCAAGTGGTTTACCTTATGCTTCTGTAAACTTGAAAACAGGAAAAGGTGTGAAGAGTCACGTTGATGGAGGTGCTTCATCAACTGCAGAAGTTGCAACTTTACAACTTGAATTCAAATATCTTTCTAAGCTTACAGGAGAATCATTATATTGGGAAAAGGTTGAGAAAATCATGAAAGTCTTAGATGACAACCATCCAAAGGATGGATTAGTTCCAATCTTTGTTCATCCTGATACTGGTAAATACCAAGGCAACTTGATTAGACTTGGATCTAGAGGTGACTCTTATTATGAGTATCTATTAAAACAATACCTACAAACTGAAGAACGTGAACCAATCTACAACGAGATGTATCATGAAAGTGTACGTGGTATGAGGGATCATTTGTTGAGAAGATCAAAACCAAATGGATTGGCATTTTTGGGTGAGTTGGAAAGTGGTGTTAATGGTGCTCTCTCTAATAAAATGGATCACCTTGTTTGCTTCATTGGTGGTTTGTTTGCACTTGGTGCAACTGAAGGTGAAACTGTTGAGACTGCTCGTAAATCTTCAGCTTGGAGTTCCCTAAAAGAAAATGATCTGTTATTAGCTAAAGAGATCACACACAGTTGTTGGAAGATGTATGAAGGTACTGCTACAGGATTAGCACCAGAAATCGCTGTTTTCAACACCAACGAAGATGCCGTTGAGGATTTCCATATCAAACCTCTTGATAGACATAACTTACAAAGACCAGAAACTGTTGAAAGTTTGTACATTTTGTACAAGATCACAAAAGATCCAATCTACAGAAAATGGGGTTGGGAAATCTTTAAAAGCTTTGAAAAATATACAAAGACTGCTGATGGATCTTATACTTCATTAAGTGATGTTACAACAATCCCACCAAAACAAAAGGATAACATGGAATCATTCTGGTTGGCTGAGACATTAAAATACCTATACTTGTTATTTGAAGATGATGATGAAGTTCTTCCATTAAACAAAGTTGTTTTCAACACTGAAGCACATCCATTCCCAGTATTCTCGATGAGTCCATTATTCAAGACTGGTTGGTCAAGATCTGAAAAATCAGAATCAGGTTCAGAAGTTGTTGAAGATAAACCAGGTGTTCGTAAGGGAATCAATGATGGATTTTCAGATCAAATGAAGAAAGCCAAAGAGATCAGCGAACAAGGTAAACCAAAACTTGAGAATGCACCAGCAGCTGCTGCGCCTGCTAAACCTGCACTTGATCAATTGAAAGATGAGGTGAAAAACAAGGAGCCAAACAAAGCACCATCTAAAGTTGAAGAAAAACTTAATACTGGAGGTAATGTGAATGAAATCATTGAGGAACTGATAGAAAATGAAGTTTAACAGCTGAAAACATATATGTATATTTCCTAGTAACATTATAATAGATGTGTTCACATGATAGGTAACGGTCTTCCTGTAAATATAATCTTATTCTTTATCACATCCACAATCTCGATATTAGCATTATCATCATCTGTAGGAAATCTCATCAATGCTAAAGGAGGATTAACTTTCTTTATATCACCTAGCAATCTCTGCGAAGTACCAATGAACAGTGTTGCCTTTGTCTCACTGTCATTAATTTCCAGTCTGCCAAATCGTATAGCATCCTGGAGAACTCCATTATCTATCTTGAGATACTTCTCTTCATCTTCTGGGCGTAACGCGTCTGGTTTTTCATTGGGCAGCACCAATTCTCCCTGAATTTCTATGATTGTGTTTCCAAGACTGGTAGAAATTACTGTCTGTCCATCGACTGATTTGGCGTTCGCCAGTTGGGAGTAGTCCACTTTTCTGAAGGGCATTTTGTCTTAATTCTGTGTGGTTGTGAAGAGGTCTCGAGCCTGTTCTTTATTAGTTAAAGTGCAAATAAAGAAAAAAAAAAAAAAAAAAAAAAAAAAAAAAAAAAAAAAAAAAAAAAAAAAAAAAATAGAGAACACAGAACATTAAGCACATACAAAACTGAACAGAGCAACCAACAGCTTCACTTAATTGACAGAACACTTCAATTTCCCACTCCGAAATCGACTAAAAGGGGCAACTAGATCAATTACACTATGGGCTGGCTTTCATTCATCAAATCAAAGGACTTCGATCCTGCTGCATTCGAACGTGATCTATCAACTTTGGCAAGTAAAATTGCTCGGAGTGAAAGAAACATCACCAAATATCAATATCAAGTTAAGAGACTTCGGGGTCTCTTCATAATATATGGGACTCTTATTTACCTAGCTGTTCTCACATACACACTTGCGATTCATCGTTTCAAGTTTAGTGAGCTAGAATGGACTCAGCAGGCTACAGTGGTTTTGTTTCCTGGTGTTGTTGTGGCTGTTTACAAGCTAATCAGAGTATTGTACAGAATAAAAATATCCAGAGTTCAAACATACGTTGAATCATTGAGAAGTCAGCATAGTGAGAAAATTGAAGATCTTAAAGAAAGAACAAAGTACAGCTCAACTCAAGCTTTACTACAGAGATTCTCAGATGGTAATGATTTAAATGCATTAGTTGATGAGGAATTACAGGAGAAACAGAAACAATTAGATGAAATGAAGGCTGCATTAGAACCAGGTAATAAACCAGCATTCAATGCTTATCCAAACGCATCAAAGGGATGGTTAGATAGTATAGTCGAAGCTGTTGTTGGATCTGATGAACTGAATCCTTCTCAAAGATATGCATTGATTTGTGGTAATTGCTCTTCACATAATGGACTTGCCCCACCAAATCAGCTTCCCGACTCTGTACGCTACATCTGTCCTAGATGTGGGTTCATTAATAACAATAACAAAGTGGAACTCAAATCAGAAGGAGAACAAGTTACTGATCCTGTGCAGAAGAATGATAAGATTGAACCTTTGAAAGAGAGTGCTACTAGTGCTACTACAATTCAATCACAACCAGAAAACGATGGGCAAGCAGTACAAGATAAAAAACTCTAAAATATAGGTTAACTTTCTCTCATTAGTTATACAATTGAGTAGTCATTAATTAACTTAAGAAGATAATTCCATGATGGCGTTAACGATATCACCATCGTGTTTCTTCAAAGCTTTAGCGGCTTTGTTTCTGGAAACGTTGGTTTGTTCAACAATGATGTCGATATCAGCAGCGTTCAAACCAGTTTGGTCGACTTCTTCATCGTCATCTTCTTCTGGTTTGTCAGCAAGAGAAGCAGCTTCTAAATCAGCGGTGATTGAGGCTGGGTCTTTTGGATGTTCGTGGTGTTCGTGGTCATGGTCATGGTCGTGGTCATGGGCACCGGCATCAGCTTGAGCTTGAGCTTGTTGTAATCTTTGGGTCAAGTCTTCTAATTTGGCTTCACCGAAAACGATGTAAGTACCAGCAGCAGATTTGTAGACATCTGGGTTGTCAATGGCATGGATTTGGTTACCTTTTCTTTTGAAAGTGACTCTGGAGATACCTTCAACTTTTCTCAAGTTCAATTTGGCAATTAAAGCTCTAGCTTTTTTCTCGTTTTTGGAGATAACGGTGACTTCAGCACCTTGTGGGATTTCTTCAGCGATTTCTTCGATTTTGTTAGACATTTTTGGTTGTATTTAATTGGGTTAATTGGCTTTTGGTTGTCGACGTTGGACAGAAATTTGAACAAATTTTTCAGTTTCGACGTCCACTGGAAAAAAGTGCGGTCCGTAACAAAAGTCATATTTCTAAAGGAGGGTAATCTCCATTTTTCTACTAAGACACTACACTCATAAAGACATTTCGTATCTAAGTCGTCTATTCGTAGGCTTCAATCTTGGTTATTCTTGCTTCCCGACCACCGTTGGGCACAGACATTATCCTGTCAAAAGGAAATATGATTCTTGTAGCTTTCCCGAGCACCAATCCCGTACTTATAGGCCCGAATGTATTACTATCAATTGAATGGACATTGTCTCCTTCAACCCAGAGATGGTTTCTTGGAATACGACACGAATCTCTTGGATAAGGATATCTTGTTGCTATAGTATCACCCTGTATTCCTTTCACTCTTTTACAGAGCACTTTTTCTGGGTTTGATGGTGATCTGAATAGGATCACATCGTTAACTTTGATCCCATTGTAATCCCTGATGCCCCACTTCCATAGGAGAACCCAGTCTTGTATATTCACTGTTGGATTAAAAGTTGGGCGCATGGATGAACCTTCTATCTTGCCCACGAAGCACACATGCTCGTTGAATACAATCATCACAGGAACCCATGACACCATAAGTAATGAAAGTCGAAGACCATACTTTGCCGTGTTTTTGACTCTTGGTGTGAACATTGTGGCAGAAAACTTTGGAAGGTGTTAATGTATCAAAGTATCACACTGGCACGACAGTAACTGTTGTCTCTGAACTTTCTCACACAAACCACAGCCAACAACTCTCTCTGTATCTCATCATCGCATGTTCAAATTTGTTTTGTCTTTGTTCCTCAGGGCCTGGTGTCGGATGCTTATGTAATCATTATTGTCTCTTTTTGGAAGTTCCTGGATGTTCGGACCGGCTCCCGGAGTCATACGCAATGATTAAATTCGATGAGGTCTTCCAAATATTTCACATATAATACTCTTCAACTTTCTCTCTTTCTTCAAAACACTGGTCTTTATCATCATCTGATACACTTAGACTCCTTCATCTGTGACTTTGATACTTACAATAGAGACACTATGACAAGAGAGCAACGGATAGAGAGTAATCCAAGGCTCTATAAACCCTTATATTGGGCCCTGGACTTCGCTATCAAACAATGGTTCTTCATCACACTAGCCATCTTTATCGTTATTGCAAGATTCGCTCCTAACTTTGCAAGACACGGTGGTCTGATTCGTGGTGAATACTCAATCGGTTATGGTGCTGTTGCTGTGATTTTCCTTCAATCAGGACTTTCCATGCAATCAAGAGACTTATTGAAAAACATGGGTCACTGGAGAGCTCATCTTGTTGTTTTGGTTATGTCATTTTTAGTCACATCATCAACTATGTTTGGTCTATGTACTGCAATCAAGGCTGCTGGTGATGATCAAATTGACAGATGGGTTCTTATTGGTCTTATTGTCACAGCTACTTGTCCAACTACAGTCTCATCAAATGTTGTTATGACAACTCAAGCAAATGGTAATGCTCTATTATGTCTATGTGAAGTTTTCATTGGAAATATGCTTGGTGCTTTCATCTCGCCAGCTTTGCTTCAAATGTACACATCTAACTCAACTTGGGAATTCGGTAATCCAGCATCAGATAGTACTATTCAACAACTATATGCCGATGTTATGATGCAAATTGGTTTATCTGTCTTTGTTCCAACATTTGTTGGCCAAGTTATTCAAAACGTCTTTCCACAACAGACCAAATGGTTTTTGAAAACCTTCAGATTCAACAAGGTGGGTAGTTTTTGTTTGATTTTGGTTATGTTCAGTTCCTTCTCAACTGCTTTCCATCAAAAGGCATTCACATCTGTCCCAAAGGCTTCAGTCATCTTTTTGGTGTTCTTTAATATTGGTATTTATCTATTCTGGACAGTGATATGCTTCCTATTAGCAAGACCATTCTTTATTCCTATAATCTTCAAACATGAACCAACACCTGAGTCCACAAAACTATATCGCTGGTCTTATAAGGCCATTAGACCTTTCTATTACAATAGAAGAGATACAATCTGCATTATGTTTTGCGGTGCTGCTAAAACAGCTGCTCTGGGTGTTTCTTTGGTTTCATCACAATATGGTGATGATTTTGATAATTTGGGTAAACTTTTGGTAGCATTGGTGTTATATCAATCTCTACAAGTCGTTACAGCCCAAGTTCTTGTCCACCCATTCAAGAAATGGGAAAAGTTAGATCATATCGATGAAGAAAAAGCTAAGGATGAAGAGAATCAAGTACAAGAGACTGAAACAGATACATCCAGTGCTGAAAACATTCAGGAACAAGAAGAAATCACTGATAAATCAAGCAAATAAATTATAATTACCTGAAAGAACCTAATAACTAATAACACTTTTAAACGTTTCTTTCAATACCTTTCATTAATAGATAATACAATACACGTTGTTGTTTTTTCCATAGTTTTGTCTATATTATACATCCTCAAACATTAAAATGCTATATCCCATACGGCAATTGGACCCTTCTCGTTATAGTTGTTTCTTGTAACAAACATATTTTCATTATTGCTACCGAATATTTGTTTAGCAACAATTTGTCCTCCCAAGAATGAAATGTTAGAGAATCCTTGTTTCTTCCATTCAGGGAAATAGTCTGGTAGTTTTTCGAACTTTATGGAGTTTGGAACTTGGCTGAATAATAACGAGCTTGAACCTCCAGTTTGGAAGGCAGAGTGTGCAGGGTCTACCTGTGTGTTTCCAATCAAGTGATCTTCAATAAGTTTTGTGTTAAGAGCTTCTTGGAAGCCTTCAATTCTTGAGGTTTTTCCTGACAAAATGATATGATCCCAACTTTCTTGACGTCTACCCAAATCGTCTATTTTAAGAAGGGCAGCATGAACAGCACTAGAGATCTTTGAAATTAGTAAATCTGATCCTTTAAATCTCTCTTTTCCAACTGTGATTTCATTATTGTCATCATCAATGAATGTGTTCTTCTCTAATTCTGAGTTTGGTACTTTTGTATTGTTCTTATTTTCTCTTTCTTCTAAGATTTCTCTGGTTCTACCAGATGTAACAATTGCAGCAACATCAAATTCAGATTCATCATTTTCTTTCAATCCATCAATACCGAAGAAAGATTTCTTCTTGTCTTCATCACTTAGGATTTCATAGATCTTTGATCTTTTCAAAGCTTCAATTTGGGAAGCAGAAAGCTCAGGTAGTAATGGTTTAAGTGCCTCATTGATACTGTTACCACCGTAAGGGATAATTTTTTTGGCACTTTCAACGGCAGCATAATCAACAACTGGAACGATTTCAGTTTTATCAGCACCAACGTCTATAACAAGTGAGTTCGGTTGACCACCATGAGCAAACACGGCAGCTAGTGATTGTGGTAAAATAACGAAAGCATTTAGTTCCATAGATTCGAAGACATACTGTGTTATTGATTCAACATCTAGTTTTGACCATTGAGAAGAGGAAATTAGTAAGAGTGGGATGTTAGTTGCACTTGAGTTAATCTTCAAGATTGATTTGTAGATTAGTTTCAGGAAGAAGTTGAAAGCTTTGATGTCTTTAATTTGACCATTAACAATTGGATAGATTGCATCCTCCTCCACATCAGATTGAGACACAAACGCATCAGGAAGTGTAGGATGTTTGTAAACTTTGGTGGAGATCTCGATGGATGGAGGGGCAAAATATTCACCCAAACCAAACTGGACTTGAGTTATGGATGATCCAGGAGATATTATCTATGATGTCAATTGTTAGTATAATGAACAGGAACATGTGAGAGTTTGATAATAATGTGCTATAATCAGCACTAAAATAAACGTACCAGGTAGTGTTCTTCGTGGAAAGGAGCCATTCTTGTAGCTGTGAGTTGGTTGAAGGATTCCTATGTGGATTATTTGATAATTGGCTGGTTGGTTGGAGCTGTTTGCAACTTGTTTCTTGTTTACTTTTTGTCTTTTGTTTAAGCTTCGAAGAAATTTGAATATGGAAAAATGAGTCTTAAAAGGGTAATATTCGCGGTAACATTGGTTATGTGGTTATTTGGTATCTTAAAAATGGGAGATACTCGCTCTAAAGGCAGGGAACATATCACAATAGGTTTGCTTCATTGACTAAAGTGCTTTAATTAAAAGAAAGAGGTACTGAAGGATTGATCTATTTAAAAATGTGATATATTTCCCAATCGGGTAATATAATTGCATAAATTTGTATGCTGGACGCGGTACGGACACGTAACTAATAAACTTGAAAAATGTATCAAAAGTTAAAGGAATTAAAGAGCAGATTACCCAATAATTGACAATCAGTAAGCTAAGAAGCTATAGATACACAGGGAAATGGCGAGAATATCATCACCATCAGACGCAAGAAGAAGATCTTCAGGACTACAGAGGAACAGACCAGGTGATCCTGTTGCAAGAGCACCAAAGAAGAGAAGATATCAGCCGGGTATGAAAGCTTTGAAAGAGATACGACAATTCCAAAAATCTACAGACTTGCTAATTGCTAGACTCCCCTTCGCCAGAGTGATAAGGGAAGTTGCTATGCAATATACGGATACATCAAACGATACAGTACTGAGATGGCAGTCTGTTGCTATACTTGCACTTCAGGAGGCAGCTGAAGCCTTCTTAGTTGGTTTATTTGAGGATACAAACCTTCTTGCACTCCATGCTAAGAGAGTGACAATAATGCAAAAGGATATACAGCTGGCCAGAAGAATCAGAGGAACGTATTAAACGTTCATCAAAATCAAAACAATTTATAACGACCCCATTAATACTTGTATAATTACTGTGAAATATATTACCTATGAATTAGAAAACTTGTAGCTAGAGAAACCGAACTACCCATACATCAGCGAAAAAACATACAAAGCTCACTGCAATCGACAATGGCCCACAGACATTCCCCTCAGTCTACATGAAAAGGACTGGCCAAGTTCCCAGTTTTCTGTGTGACATTTACAATAGTTTCCCAAAACGGAAATAAGTAAACAAGCCGGTATCTGTTGAAATTTATGTTTTGATGGAAAAACATACACATAATTCAACACAACGTACTTACTACTTACTACTTACTATCATATCTCTTTCAAGGAATACGGAACAAGCTAAGAAGTAATGCCACAAGTTTCTGCTTCCCCTTCGTTTGCAACCCACTTCTGGGTAAGTTCATAGTTACATTCTCTCTCTTGGAATTCAAATACTAACCTGGGATGATTATAGGGAAAAGATGATAGAGGGTGCGAAATCATAATCAACAAAATGAACCAAGGTGCTCAGACCTTAGAAGAACTACTAGTCTTTCTCAAGGAGAAGATTTCGATAGAAGAAGACTACTCTCGCAGAATGATGAACCTTTCAAGAAAGTTTCAAGTCACTGGTATTTATGAGACTGGTCAGATTAGAGAGTCTCTAGATAATTTGAAGTCGGAAACAGAACAAGTATCCAAATCTCACTTCAATGAATCTAGAAAACTGAAGTATGAAATCTTCGATAAGATTGAAACTTTCCTTTCAAACTTCAAAGCAAAAAGAAAGCCTATTGAAACCTCATCAGAAAACCTTTTAGAAACCAAGAAGATCTTGACTCAAAATGTCAACAAACTAAAAGAAAGATACCAAACTGAGGCTACAAAACTAAATACATACCTTGCTCAAGAATCTTTACTATTAGGCAAAGAACTCGATAAAAACAGGGACAAAATTTACAAACAACAACAAACTGTCACTGAGATAAGATCTGAGTTCCAAAACTCATGTGCAAAGCTAGAAGAATTGAACAAAGTTTGGATTCAAGAATGGTCTGGATCTAGTTCACATCTCCAACAATTGGAGCTTGAAAGAATTCAGTTCTTAATCAAATGCTTATGGGAGTATTCCAATGTTGTTTCTTCTGCTTGTGTCAGTGATGATACTTCATGCGAAAACATTAGGAAAACATTAGAATACTGTGAACCAGAAAAAGAAATCGAAGCTTTCTCTGCCAAATTTCAAACAGGTACTGCTATTTACTCAACTCCAAAGTTCACTGAGTTTTCTAATGGTGATTTACCAAACAGTGATGGCACAGCTAGTATTATTCAAAGATTCGATCAGTCTAGAGTTGCATCTTCTCACACTATAGCTTCTTCCAACTCAAAAGCATCACAACAGTCAGTTCTTGCGCCATTGGAGAGCCATTATCCTCTCAAACTTAACCAACGTACAAGTCTACAAAGAAGAGCACCACCTTCAGATGATGGACAAACATCAATTTCAAATCCTTCCACCAATTCAATGTTAAACAGAGGAAACAGTGCCTACTCTAACCCAACATCTATATCAAGTTTCACCGATGGAATTGATCAAGAGTTGAAATCATCACAAAACTGGAACTCACCATCACGTCGTCGCAGCCGGAACTCTGATAAGAATAGCATTGCAACCAGAAACTCAAGACCATCAAGTATGAATAGAAGATCATTCATTCTAGACCAGAAACCAAATAAGACCACTACTCAATATGTTGATTTGACTGATGACCCACTAAGAGCTACTTTGGAAGACCTAAAGATTGGAGGAAATGGTGACATGAACAAATTCAAAGAAGTTTCTCAATCAAGAAGCAGACCAAACAGTATGCTGGATCCATTCAATGCTTCTGTTTCCACTCAAAGATCAAATGAAACCACCATACGACCAAAATCAATGATAATAGAGGGCCATTCAGATGGTGCTAGTCAAAAACGTTCCTCATTCTACGCAGGTATGAGATCTAAGAGTCGGTCCTCTATTAACCTTCAAGCCAAACTCTCACAAAATAATCTACCACCAGTTACTAGTACGGGAAGAAGAACTATTCAACATGTTAAGGCTTTGTTTGACTTCAATGCTACGATAGAAGGTGAATTATCATTCAAAGAAAATGATATCCTACTGGTGATTCACAAACAAGAAGACGGATGGTGGGAATGTGAAAACACAAGAACACAACAAACTGGTTTGGCACCTTATAACTATGTCGATGAGGCTGTATGAATCAATTAATACTAATGGACTATCAATAGTCTTTCTTTTAACTATGTAATTATGTAATTGTTTATAACGTTTATTCTATATCCATTTCTCAGATCAATACGTAGACCACGTCAATGACTCTTGACGCTCCTAACTTTCTAGTTTATTCACTCGTGTTTTTGACTTTACCTTAGTAGAGCCTTTATGTCTTAGCACAATAGACTCTCATATATGTGAATATGGTTCTGATAGCTGATAGCTGGTTGTTCAGCGGATTTTGGATATAGTATTCGCATACTTACATACAAATTTGTTACGGAGTACATCACTAAAATTATGAACTTCAATAAAACAAGCTCAAATATATAATTTGGACTTTCTGACTTATCTAATATCAATAAAATACACTAGAGAATCTACTTCTATGTATATTTATGCTTTTATCGAACAAATAAATTTTATGAATCTGAGATTCGAAATAAAATGAGGATCTCAAAACCTTCATTTTGAAATGAAAAAAAAGTTGAAGAAATACAACTAAAAAAATTCCAAACTTCTTTATTTCAGCTTTAAACAAGCAGATTTCACTGCCATCAAGCTGTAGTATCTCAAATAAGATAATACAGTAGAAAAATGAAACATTATATGCAAATTTTGGCCCATAAATGTCCTTTGTTTTATAGTCATTCTTAGTCAGCATCGGAGTTAATTTGGAAGACTAACCAGGCTCGTTTCCTTAAATCCGACAGATTTCGTCGTTTTTTTGCTGGGAAAACTAATTGATTAATCTGTATTCATTTAATGAATGTTCTTTGTGTAAATCGAGAGAATGTGGTCATTATCTACAGCTACAAGTGATATAACCATGTAAAGGTGGTACATGAAGTCCAGATAATCATCTATCGAAAGCATCAAGATATCTCAATTCTGGTATGAGTCTAGCTTACGTGTTACCTTCTTTGGATTTAGCCACCAAAATAAATTAAACAGTAACATGAATGGAGAGAGAAGAAGGTTATGCACTCATACCACACAAAACTGAAAGTGGACCACTGACAATGACCAGCTTTGAGAGCTTTGAATGTGCATAGTGAAGTTAACTATACCTGTTGAGTTCAGAAGATGATGCACAGTCGTATCTCACAGAACAAGATCAACGGGAATCGATATACAAAGATAAAAATTATTGTTATCACCATATTGAAAGTCAGGCATAGATGGTAAAGGTTGGAAAATGATTGAAGTGTTGCTTTAATGTGCTGTATGTTTGACTCGAATGTTGATGGTGCCATCCCTTAACACAGCTTTCATTTTTATTGATTAACAGCAAATTATTGACTTATCTGAAAATGTAACTGTTCTCACCACATTCCATGTTGAATTGAAAGTTGATAATCCAAAGGTATTGTATCAAAGATACTCATTCATGCTTATTTTACTAGTTAATTTCTGGCCAAGCTTTTGTTCGCAACTCGTAACAATTGATCACCTTGACTAAATCTACTAACCAAACTTTACAGAAAAATCAACAGTCTTCTTTCGCCTATTATCTCTACCGCGGACTCTGATGCAGAAAATGATACCTCAGCAGTTGATCTTTTTTTGAAGCTAATTCAACCATATAAGTTCAAGAAGCAATCAAAATATTTTTGTTGACATCCATACAATTGAAATGAAACATCTAGCAAAGGTGGACCATTTACACTTAAATCATTTACTTCCCATATCGACAGTTTTGACAGTCTTATTACGTGAAGCCACTGGTAGAGTAGATACAATTGCATATCACAATCAAAAAATCAATTTATTATTAACGCTGCCCAGCGAGTTGATTTCAGTCATTTCCTACTACTCTTCATGATTAGGAAACCATGAGAAGAAGCTTCGTCGATTGACTCACTATTGACTGATACACAAGCTAATAGATTATATCGATAATCCATAATGAAGTACTACACCTACCTGATCCCTGTTCTTAATTAGATCTTACACTATCATTTAAGATGAATGTCCAGAGTGAGTAAAACCTGTCTCATAAAACACTATCAAGCCTGTTAGAGACTATCATATGGATGAAATAAGACAAGACCAATGGTAATGATAAAGTCATAAACTTATGTAGCTATTTTTCTTTCAAGCTCTTATAGATCAATCTGCTAGCTATTTTGACATTAACTATGAAAGCCTTGATCGTAGCAGTTAAAGAAAAGATACTACTCATGATGGAAGGACGAACTGAACCTATTTTTGATCTTCTGAAGAATTGGAACATGATCATGAACATAAACGTACAAAAATATCTCTCCTTTATATATACCACTGCATGGGGACATCACAGTCATCAAACTAGGATCTTCTAATAACATCAATCTTGTGTTCCCATTCTATGGTATCTCTTAGGATTTTTCAAATCAACAGCGAGTATATTAACTAAGAGACAGTTGGAGCAAAAGCAGAAACTAAACCAGTTGAAGAGGCTGTAGAAGATACGATCTCGGATGAAGCAAAGCTATGAGGCAATATTAGAGGCAGCAGTACCTGAAGACTGAACTAGGGGTCAAGAGGTAGAAGATGATGTGACAACAGAACATATATACTAGGCAACAGAAGAAAATGATGGAGTAACGGCAGCAGATGAGGTCACAGAAGATGAATAATCAGAAGGTAGTGTTATCCAAGTCAGAATCTAGAGCAACTCTATAACCGAATCTCGTAGTTTCTGGGCTAGTAATTTGAAGTCTAACGTTAATAGTGAAGACGAAACCAAAAATAGCTTGACCACCAATGTCAACAATGGCAAGGTCATGATAACAATTGAGAAACTGTGATCCAATTTAGCAGTTGAAGCTTTAGTGGATTCTTTTTAAATAGATTCATGGAGATAAGCAAAAGAGTTAATGATGTCGATATCATGTATTTGTTTCTCTGTGAAAGACTTTGTTCTTTTTGAGCAGAATTCCTGATAACAGAATAGTTCCATTTCAAGAATTCAATTCAAAATTGTTGAATAGTTAAGATTTGTTCTTCATTTAGGATCATAGAACAACAAATGCTGAATCAACGAAAATAGATGCAATCAAGGAGTAAATGATATTCAAAAGAGAATGTACTCGAATAACTTGTTTGGCCAAACTGAAATGGTCTTCATTCAACAAAGCAATTAGCTAGCAGTGGTCACAGTAACAACACCAGTAAAAATAGCTGCACAGATCACGTAAATGAAAGTACTATTCTATGCATTTCATAAACTACTGGATGATTTAATGTGACGTACCTTTGATTAGAAAGTATCTGGTTCACTGAACAAGTTCAATAGAGAAAGTAACTTCAGTGGTGTAAACATTACCATCAATTGCATAAGTAACTTCATTTAAAAGAAGGAAGATATCATTAGCACTTTCGACACCAACCTTAATCTATCAACATAATCTACCTGGAATGAACACTTACCATCTTGAGCTACCATTTCTATAGAACCCAGTGATTGATGGTTCCAAGATAGATGAAACAGATTCAGATCCAGAACTTGAAGCCAATGAGACAGAAAATGATTCAGAAGCTGAATAAGAAGAAACAACATCAAACAATCATGCAACTTTCTGGGTGAAGAATGAGCATTTTTAGCAACTGGAGCAGATGATTCAGCAGATGAGACATTGTTGGTAGATGAATCTTGAACAGATGGGGCGAATGATCACTTAGGATAAGCTTTAGAAACTCAAAGGAGAGGAGGAAGAGTATGAAGGAGTGGTTGTGATTTTTGACTTTTCACTGAATCCATATCTCTCACTATCGAAGCATTCACCATTAGTTAGATCACAACGGTTTAAAATGTAGGTCTTGGATCCACCATCAGTAACAACAGTAAAAGTAATAGTGTCGGTAATTAGAGCCATATTCTGAGTCACGGTCAGCAATCAAGTGAGCACATAAGATTTGGTCATTTTCAGCTGGTTCAGAGTAGACATAGTTGAACAATTTAAATTGACAGCTGGTACTGGTCCATTCAGCAGCATCTCTCGATGAGGTAGCGTTGCCAAAATAATTTAGGTCAGTACCAATAACAACAGAAGTTTCACCACATGAGAAAGAGTATTTATCAGAGTTGTTAACAGCGTCAAAAGTAACAGAAGACCGACAGCCTAGAGAGCCTCGAACGTCAGCAACCCTGTGGAGTCTTCAACCATCAAAGAGTGAATCTTTGGTTGGAACATCACCTTAGTTAGCAGAGTCAACAGTATGAGAGAATGAACCACCAGAAGCAACGAATGAATGTGTGTTCACCAGGATCTGTAATAAGAACTTTAGCTTCTTCAGTAAAATGAGCAGTGAAAGTTTAAGTACCTGCAATGTTAGGGTTCCAACCAGTCCAATCATTCCATGAATTAATAGACATCAAACCTTCAAAGACAGTAGCAGAAGCGATATGATTAACACATGATTGAAAAGCAAGTAATCAGTGATATCTTGGAATTGGGAGACATCAATCTTGGTAACAGTTCCTGGAGTAGGAATTTCCTTGTCAATTGTAGCAGAAATCTCAAGCCAATCATCAGCGAAGGCATGATCGGTAATGGTATCAAAGTCACGAATAGTGATGGCGGTAATAGCATCCGCACCATCCAAGGTAGAGAGGTTTGAGCGGAGCTAGATTATTCTCTAGAAGCAGAGCTGAAAGAAGAGGCACTTGAGGCTGAAGCTTCAGTGTTTGAGTTATCTTCATGAATAACAGTGAATGGATCAGGTAAAAATAAATATCAGTCTTCAAGCATATCTCTGACACCGAACATTCTCAAGGTTCTGCACATTAGTCTGAATCTATCAGATTGAATGAAAGTACCATTTGTTTAAGATTGAAAGTGTATGAAACCCCAAAAGTTGGATCATGGAAACCATTTACATTAGCAAGTATATGGTGGATGTTTGAGTTCATCAGCAGTTTCAATTAGTTTAGTTCAGCACCATGTTTCTCGTTGAAGTTAAGTTACCAAATTGTCAATTGTAAACAAAGTAATTTGTTGATTGTTTACACTTTTTGAACAAAGGGGGTCTGTGCTGACATAAGCAGAAATACCAAATTACTAACAATACATTCATTCAAATTATACACATAATTTACACAATTTGCACAATGAAAAGAACTCTTCAACGTTCCAATGAGGTATTGGAAAGTACTAATCAATCGTTGTTGTTCTTGAGCTTAGAAACTCCATGATCATCTTTCCTGTTTCTTTGGTGTCCTCATTTTCCATACAACATTCTTCATTTTTTCTATCAACTTTATGCTTGTCCAGACCATTTCAAAAAAGATATTGATGTTTCATCTGTGAGATAATAGCAAAATTCACATACTCATGCTCTCTTTCTGGATTTGCTGTTCTGCTCTAACTAAATGGCATTTCACCATGTGAGATCATTACCATATGGATCCAAAAACTTATCATTTCTATGACCTGAACTGAAGCTTTGCAAGAGTTTTAATTGAGCTGCTGCGCTATCATCTGGGAGATTCTTCTTCATTATTCCAATAACTTCGTTTCCACCATCACTTGAGACCAGATCTGGATGAATTGCGCACAGAATAACCGTCTTTGTTCAACTCTTGACCAAGAAGTCTCACAGAATGATTAAGTGCAGCTTTTGTTTGGCCATAAGCAGAGATAGACAATGGAATGAAACCACCAACAGAACCAAGCACACTTGAAACAGACAACTTGCGTGAATAATGAGTTGTCTAAGTATGGCTTAATTACTTTTAACGTCTCAATTTGACCCAAGGCATGATGTTATTTTTTAAGCCAAGTCGAATAATCAAGCTCTAAAGCTGATTTGAAGGTTTCTTGACCAGATAGACCGGCATTAGCGAGATAAATGCCATTGTTTTTCAATCCCACATGGATACTATCGATTGAAGATTTATCACCAATGTCTAGAGCAATAACTTTAGCATTTCGATGTTTATCAGCTAGGGTAATCAAATTTGAGGAACGTTCCAAATTTCGAGTTGTTGAAACGACTATATTGGATGTATATTTAGCCAACTGTTTAACCAGTTCGAATCCAATACCACGATTGGAACCGGTGATGAAGTAAACTTTTCTTGAGTTGCTGGCCATTTTTGTTGCAAGTGAAGTGAGCGGAGCTTTTGATCGATAATCCAAAAAGTAAGTTGACGCCCCTTTTAAACAATTTCAAGTCCATTTATCAGCATTAGCGATAAGAATGAATTACCCAATACAGTCTACCCAACTAAATTAGCCTTGCTTAGACATTGATTGAAAATCAAACAACAAACATATGTATATGCGTATCCCAATATCCAAACAACACCAACGTTATTGGCTGTTCAATAGCACGCAATAGGATATGACAAATCACTATATATGCTAATGTTGACATTGGATATCAATATTTCTGAATATAGACGGCACTGGAGTTGAGACATTTTCTTAACTGGTATTAAAAAGATATCTCAGAGTGAACAATAGACATTTAGTTGAAAGATAAGTATTTTGCCAATTGTAGGTCGAAGATGTACTCCTGTTGGCCATCAACTATTTGCACTCATATTCTAACGAGTCACTGCCATATAGTTGAATGTAAACAGGTATGAGATTTGATGATGAGCGTTGTGTATAAACAGTGTATCACCAACATCCTATGTAGCGATATTTCACTAATGATTTCTTATTTCAGTGTGACTTTTTCAGAACTGCATGAACTTGTTTAGACTGTTAGTGCTACTGATGGCTCGTTGTAATGCTTTCTAGTGACTCATCATGAAATCAATTATTTACCAGCATATCAAGGGTAACCTTTCTTTATCAATGAAAGCTTGTAGACTAACAATGTCACCAGCAGCCCATCCAGCAAAATTAGCAGTTATAAAGATAGGTTTCTTTGATTGACAAACAACCTTGAGAGACAATAAAGAAACCGATAATAAAAACTGAAGATGGTCACTCTGCTTCAATACAACTGGACAATGTCAACAGCCAAAATAAAGTAAATAAATGGTTGGCTGTATCCTTCAATGTTTGTCAGCAGTTCTTCAAACTTCCTGTGACATTGTGAGGTGTTGGAAGATCTATTAAATCATCAACTGCTATATAGATCTCGTTCTTAAAGTTCTTCAAATTCTCAATTATCACTAGTAGTATATTCCATATTAAGAGAGAATTCTCTAAAGTGATCGACCCATATAAGTAATCATAAATGATGAATAACTTTCCCTTTGAAGAACAGCTGTTTTGTCATGTTTACACCGGTATGGAAGTAGTATATTAAACTTTCCAGTATCAACTCGAACCCAGTTGATTTTGTCCACATGAGCATTTTCTCTGAATTATTGACCTGATGTAGTGATCCAATCATTTGGTTAATTTCAGCACCACTAACCTTATCATTCTAGAATATCTGCTAACTCTTTGAATAACTCAATGGAAATATCGGTAATCTTTTTCGAACTTTGGAACCTTGATATTTCTAGATCAAATAACTTTCTTTATTGCACAGAACACTGATGCTGTATGAAATCTGATGCTGAATCTTCATATATCTTGATTTCAATCTTAGGTCTATTGAAAAATGGATCAGTATCATCTCTGATCTTAGACAGTGATAATCTTGTCGATTTTTCTGGTTTAATATGAATCTCACTGCTTCTGTTTCTGATTCTTGTAGCTTCATCAGTTCTTATCTGTGGGCTGCTCGTTTGAATAATATCTTTCACGTTGTAATCGTCTAAGAAAGGAGACCCCATATGGATGCTTGACTCGTTGTTTGTAGACACAGCCTGTCCAGGAACATAACATCAACTATTTTCATAGAATTATCTTCGTTGACATTTTGATCACCATTATCAACATCTTGCGTTATGTATTCTTGGGATTCAACTGACTGTTCACCACCTGTATAGCTAATCACTTTATGAACATCTTCTTCTTCCTTTATCTTAAATGTTAAAGAGTCATTAGCACTGGTTATGTAGTCTGACAGTTTGTTCTAATTTTTGTCAGGTCTGTATTGCAACCAGTGGATCAGTGATCTTTCTTTGTAGTGGATTGATCAATGCAATCTCTTTAATTCCACTCTCCAAACCACAATAGCAGCTTCATCTTTGAATATTTCAATGATCGAACTGCTTTCGAGGTAGATTCTGAATTGGATTTAAAAATTACGTCCGAAAACTTTCTGAGTTCAATGAGTAAAGATGGGTCATGTTTTGAACAATCACTGATGGATAATGGGAACACCGCAGCACAAATCTCTTTCAGAATGGATTCAACAGGATTGAAGGAATAGTCTTTTATGAAATGAAACACACCAGCAGGATAATGTTAATTAATAACAGAACATCACTTCTTAATCCATATTGATAAGTAACCATTAGCAAGACCACAGTATCGATTATTGATGGAATAACATAGCAGATAGTTAATAATATCTTTGGATTATATCTTTTAGGTAAATGCTAATGGTAGGAAGATCACATAAGTACCTAAAACCATTGATAGTCTTTAGGTTGTAAAGGAAATAAGGATAATAAATCACAATGAGTTTGTGGATGACTAAACATCAATGGTCAACGTAGAAGACTCTTTGGATGAATTGAAAGTGTAGTAATCATGTTTCAGCGTTATGAAACATACTTTCAAACCATCTTTTGATTGTAATTTTGGTTGAATTTGTTGTTCTGTTTGTTGTTATGATTTTGTGTTTGTTTACTTTTTTACAAATTGTCGAAAAACACCAAAAATCAAAACGCCACTCAATTTTACAAACAACAAAAAACAAAACAAACAACAAAACAAACAACATCAACAACAAATGTTAATTGCTTGGAGAATACCACAGAGACTGGAATGGCATGAAGAAGAAGTGCCATAGTCAACACCACTGGCGGCTTCACTGAGCTAGATACATTCACAAAAGGCTCTACAATATACATCATATTGAATATAGATTTCGAAGGATGATGGCCAATTGGGTTTGATTGATGCTCAATCCATATGACTTAAGCCCTCATGACTACTTCTAGGATATCACAAACTAGTACTACAGTTGTGGTACTGTCTATGATATCTCTAGTGGTCAAATAGAAGCATTACATACATTGAAGGGTTGTCAACTGGTTTTCAAATTACGAAGAAAGAAAGGATTCAGCAACTACTTTAGAGTCAACAAACTCATCAAGGACATGAGAAAAGATATACTTTGCTCACAACTCTGGAATTCCCAAGATGATCTAGGCTCAGTGGACTAAGTGATTGTTCAGGATAACGAGTCTTCTTGTTTTCTACTTTCAAAGGATGAGAAATCATATTGGTGTTACATATTTCAACATTATCTCACATGGTTTGATAGCTTTGATAGCTTTGACTTTGGGACCAATGTTGTATAACCTACCATCCACCACATGTTATTCTTACACCAGAGGAGTACCATCAGTACTGAGTCTGAGAAGACTGGGTTTTGAAAAGTCTGAATGACAATGAAAGAAGCAATCCTAATGAAATTGGTGTCAAGACCCAATAAAGATCCACCAGTGTCGTTCACAGTGGACTTTTAGCGTCATGATATCTATTGAAAGAACAATTTCAAAGATATCGTCTCATGCTTTGAACATGACTACAGTGGGAACCAAGAGAAGCAAAGACAATGATCAAAACTTCCTTTCGTTTTCAGGTTCTAGTACTACTGAAAAAGATAATACTCCTGGTGAACCACCATCATATTAGCTTTAACGCCATATGTATTTACAGGTCCTTGAAGTGATTAAGTTATGGACTCGTCAGATACATGCTTTCAATCAAGTTACTGAACAAAAGAAAGGCGATCAGTTTTGATATATTGATTAGAATAAAGTAACTACAATGCTATGCTGATTCCAATTTTAGTGACTATTGTAGTAGACTATATACACGAAGTGAGGATCCAGTCGTAACCTTCTCAAACATAAAAACTTCTTACCATTCAATAGCTGATGCTTTGGGTTTTAACTTACCTTTAATTTCTTCAAAGCATAACTTTGAATCTTAGTACTTCTCCCTCGTTCAGTGGAAGCATTAAAAGAAGTAATACTTTCCATAGTAGTTAATAATTGTGTTTAGCATAACAATCTCAGATCATATACATCACATCTACAACCATGTATGATAACGCTGTTATGATTTTATTAAATCAACCTACTTGAAGCCACTCGGTTGACAGTATATGTATAATGTATTGATAGTGCCAAATCAGATAATTGTAGATCATCAATCGTTTTGATTTGAGTAATTTGTTGGCTCTTTTGTTCCTTTTCCGATTTGAAATCTATCCATAGTTATACCTCTAGACATGTCACAGCTGATTTAACGGTGATGTAAAGCGGTATAAGGCTAGTGTAATAGAAAATCCACCTCTTTATAATTCATCAGTTGGATCTTTACCTTTGATCAATATAAATAGAATAACACTCTTTAAGCTGTCATTATTATGAACGACCAAAACCAGGATAGGTTCAGGGTTTGCCATGCATTCAATAACCACCAATCTTACATCCCTCAAAATGACAGCATATCTATGTTTTCTCAACGTTTTGAACTGTTTTGGTAATTCTGGGTTTGATGCACCACCCTAAGATGAACCAGTTAAATAATATGTATGACTCTATTGCATCAATAGAGACAACTGGTTATATGGTTCCCATTAGAGTCATTTAATAGTTTAATGGTCCAGTCTTTGGAAATTAATGATTTTGTACTCTCAAATTGATGTTCATAACCTAATTCGAAGATGAATCCTTCAGCTCCAGAAGGTATAACAACGTTTTTGATCAGTGCTTCGTAGAACTCAGTATCTCCTATCAAGGGTAATTTAGGTTCATACTTCTTGACTGACTTCTCGATACCATTGGCGTAGTCGCCACTAGTGATGTAAGGTGAGTTTGACGTTATGAAGTCAAACTTATCAACTTTCATATTAAACAAGTCACTCTCGATAAATTCAACGTTGTGTATCCCGTTCACTCTTTTGTTCTCGTTAGCAAGATCTATACATCTGGGATCAACGTCCACTCCAAAAATATGGCTCTTTGGTGAGTGATACCCGACTAACAATGGAATACAACCAGTTCCTGTACAAACATCCAGCAGCGATATTGATTCATCTTTCAGCACAGAACATAGTCTAGCGCACCATTCTTCAGCCTCCCACCGTGGAATAAGAGCATTCTCACGACACTGAACGACTAATTCACCAAATGGTTGATTCCCCAAGATGTATTGTAACGGTACTAGATGTGATCTTTGTATTATAGCCTGGTGCAATTTCTCCTTCGGAAGTTCAGCCTTTATCCATCTTAGTTCCTGTTGGGCAGATTCAATGGTTTATGGGTTTCTTGGAATAAAGAGAAAACCAGCTTACAACAGTAGTCCAAACAGGTCTTCTTCAATCTTTGAAAGTAAGATCAAGTATTGATGGGAGGTTAATAACAAATAACAAACCAGAGAAAGATTCCTTATTTTCAAGTGTTAAGGAGGTGGACAAGAACATTGCGAGCTCTTGACGGAATGCTTGACCATTAGAGTCTGAAGCCTCGTTATCGATTAATATAGTTTAACTGTATTGTCAATTCTTATTTCTGTCAAGAACAGTAATTTGATTACCCAAAAGTGCTTGTCCAATGGATAAAACAGTGTCAATATGTTGAATGTTTCTAATTTGAGGTCATCACCTAAAAATTCAGAAAGATTAATTTTCTTTAGATTCTTCTTCATTAACTGTATGGTCATTATATAGCTGTCGGGATAGCAATCCACATAGTTAATGATAACGTTGTTAATATGGACCAACTTTGTCCTTATTGTAAGGAATTTGAGTAATGCGTCGAATTATTGGACCATGGTGAGTCGTTGAACATCCAGCATTATCACATAGATGCCTCTTGGTCTTCCCCAGATACCACTGGTGTATGTGATAATGGATAATCTGATCACTGGGTTATAAGAACATGGACTTCAATCCTATCGAACCTGGAGTTATAGGATCTCAACCACACATCTTCTCATGGAAACTGACGGGAAAAAGACGGTGTAAATTAGTCTCACTCATTCTTTAGCACTGGATGTTTGATTTAAAGTAGTGATGTGTACTTGTGCTCCATTTTTTCTGCTAATTCAGCATTGTTATTGATTGTTTACTTTTTTACCCCCTTTATTTTTTTGGCCGACGTTTTCTTCAAAACATCAACAACTCACCGGAAGAATGGACCGGATAAATAAAATAGCTCTTGTTATATCAACTGCACTGTTTAACAAACATTTCACGACATTCCAACTACCTCAATATTCACAGAAAACAATCAAATCTTGGACAGTGTATCCTGATCACGTTAATATTACTTAATATAATTCGTGAAAGCATCAAAGAGTCTAGAAGGCTCTAGAATACAGCTTGAATATAGTCAAATTGACTCAATGAAGACCTTTCAAGCTCATGTAGCCGTCTAACGAGTAATCCCAACATAATCAACTATGTATACTAAGATAGTGTACTCACTAAACTTTAAAGAAATACCTAATATGATTGTTTTGTAGAAGAATTGTTGTTGCAAACCATCTTTGAAATAATTGTCAATAGTAGTTATGCTTTAAACAAAAATACTACTGAGAACATGATAACTTCATGAAACAAATGAGATATCGTTAGGTATTGATTGATAGCATAATCAAACCCAGACATGATGCAGTGGGTCTTTTTGTAGAGCTGGGTTTATCATTTACAAGAACTATAGAGGGAACTTCAATCATCAAGAACATCAATATAAAGCTATACATCAGTTTAGAATAGAATAACAAACTAAATACTCACCGAGAAGCTTTGAAAACTGTTCACGATATGTAAAACCTGAAGTATTAGCTCAAAGTATCTTTGTGATTCCATCTAATCTTGTGTTTTTCATGTCAACTCCATTTCAAAGTTGTCAAGTTCGGGCAAATGAAATATTCAACTTTTGCTTTCTGTCTCACTTTACCTTGCTGAATCTATACCTAGATCCTTAGCTTTCTACGTAGCTCGATACAATGCTCATTGTAGTATATTGGAATGCTGAACGAGAAACCTTTTTCTATTTGAGTGTCCTTATAAGACTGTTTCGAAAAGATGGTCTACTCCATATACCACTAAAAGAAAGAGACAAACCCTTTTACAGCTAGTTAGTTCTTATAATTCAAGCTCATCACTCAATAACGTTAGAGTAGAGAGCTGGTACTACCATAGAAACCTTAAGTTCTTGTCTCTTTATGTATTCTGAGCTAATCATAGGATAATCAAATCTATGATCGGTATATGTGATCAGCCATATACTTATACTTTTGAAGTGCTATACATAAAAATCCTAAGGAGATAAGACTACACAAACAAGAACCTAGTTACAAGTCTCTAGAAAGTATTGAATGGTGCTAAAGCAGCAATGATTTTCCTTTTCATTGTTCTGATAACTATACTTTTATATAAGTAAGCTAACACTATTTGTGAATATAAGCATATGATAAGGGAGATACCTAACCAGATTTTATCAAACTATACACACATATGGTACCAGTATGTGCAATAGCCTCTAAAGAATGTGAATGGTTAA
The DNA here is from genome assembly GCA_030569675.1 of Wickerhamomyces ulmi. NCBI lineage: Eukaryota > Fungi > Ascomycota > Saccharomycetes > Phaffomycetales > Wickerhamomycetaceae > Wickerhamomyces > Wickerhamomyces ulmi. Next base: position 384,561 of record JAJMLN010000012.1, read on the forward strand.
CACTGGCTCATTATTTGTCTCTATTTCGGCCTAATGTATTAAAGTATTATGTATGGAGACGATGGTAATGGATCAACTTGGACTACTTCGGTCAACAGTAAAACATGAAAAGCTTAACAATAACTGAGAGGAAATGTAGCCTACTTGTGTAAACTGTCTTACCTGAAGTCTTAGACATTACCTGAAGCTTTAGTTCTTTGTTTTTATTAAGTTTTTCAGGTATTAGTCTCTTATAATGTGGATGATATCAGAACAATATGGACTAAAAAGACAGCCATATAAACTACAAATATGGTTCATTCAGACCAAAGAAGAAGACTACTAGCTTACAATTGAGCTTTATTCACTTAGTTAACCATTTGGGTAGATCAATCCATGGTTTTTGTTACATGAATCCATATAAATAAGATAAATCAATGGTTTTAGATGGAGAAAGTGTACCAAACTTGGAGCAATGACTTCATATATCAGTCCATACATAAAACTAAAGCGTAGTAACACATTCCAGGTCTACTTAACTACTTAGTTTATCATTATCTGCTAGTATACCCACATCTTTAACCCTAAGTAATTCTATTTTTGACCAAGTCCATAGAATTTGTGTAAGTGCATGAAGCTCCCATCTTCCAAAAAGTATATAAGTACGTGATGGCTAGCCGGGTTGGGGTAGGGGGCGCTTTTTCCTAAATTCCTGTGGGCGAGGGGCCTTTGGGGTCCCTACCTTCTGTAGTTGGCCTGTAGCGGCCTGTAGTGTCACCGGTAGCGGCCCGTAGTTATGGTTCTAACCCACGGGTCGAGCTTTAGCTCCGTCTCTGTTCAACTCCTTGACTATCACCGAGCTTTCTCTCGTAAACCTCTGCGACTTTTCCTTCTAGAATGCGCTTTTTGTGACAAAATTGTGTCAAAAGTGCTTTCCCCAGCGCCCTTCTACTTAATCTCTACGCAACGAAACGCCATCTAAGGCCATCTAAAGCGATCTAAAGCGATCTAAAGCCAGCTGATCCGCCTGGGAAAGCACCCGTACAGAGCGCCGTGGGCCGTATTCCTCCTAAACGGGGAACTTCCGGAGCTGTTTCCTGGCCGTTTACCGTTCGCCGTTCCTAGGCCGGTCTTCGTCCATGCAAGATGAAAAGTTTTCACTACAATTTTCCATAATTTTCACCGCGTTCCCCCTAAAAATAGCCCGTTCAGCGGACTCGGCACCCGCCTAGCACCCCCTTCCAGCGAACATCACCAGTCGAAAAACGTTAGGGTTAATAAACATGCTAATACTAAAACACTCATAGCACAACGTAGAAAAAAGATTGCAGCATCTGAATTTCGCGTATGGTCTCCCACTACACTACTCAGTC
>JAJMLN010000013.1:0-171845 GCA_030569675.1 Wickerhamomyces ulmi
AGTCTATTCGGTATTTGGTTTGAATTAAACTAAACTACTAAATATATCTCAAAATTAACTTGTATTCTTAAAACTATATAGATAAACAGGTTTGTTGAAAGGATTTTCATTAGAATGGAATTCTCCTTTTTCGTGCACGTGACGTGCACGTGATTGTTGTAATTACTATGGCTTATGTAACCAACGTCGAAATACAACATTAAATTTTATAAAAGCGAAATTCTGTTACGGGAAACAGTTTGGCAAAAAGCACGTGATGTCGATCAGTGAAAAATAAACGTTCATAAGATGGTTTCGTGGTCTAGTTGGTCATGGCATCTGCTTAACACGCAGAACGTCCCCAGTTCGATCCTGGGCGAAATCATTCTTTTTTGCCATTTTTTTGCATCTCGTGAGCTTTGAATATCCACTGGGGTACCGACTTATTTACTGGTATTACTATGTTATTATATACCGTTGTGTTCGTGATGTTTATTCCAAATGAAGTCCCGTAGTTTTTATTGTTACATTTTTGTATTTATGAAGAAATCTCATGCAACTGTCGGTAATCAAAGTCTCGAGACGTCACAAAAAACAAAATCGAATTACTACTAATTGATAAATACGTCCACTGATTCCGGTGATACTTTACTTAATATATTAAGTAGTTAACTTACAATTTACAAACATGTCCATTGAACCTAATATCAGTGACTCCGTGGTACGAGTCTTTTTCGTCAGACATGGTCAAACTGATCATAACGTTGCCAAAATTCTTCAAGGTCATCTGTAAGTATTGCTGCATTCAACTCAACATATCCCCACGACTGGAGAACATTAGACTAACACCAAGTGCTTTTTTAGAGATACAGACCTTAATGAAGAAGGACAAAGACAAGCTAAACTAGTTGGTGCTAAACTTTCATCGTTCCCATTTGATGCATTCTATTCAAGTGATTTGAAGAGATGTAGACAAACATCCAAGGCTATACATGATCAACTTGAAAACCCTAAGGATATCACATTCACTTTTGGGTTGAGAGAAAGAGAAATGGGAGAGATTGAAGGTAGACATATTGAAGATGCCATTAAATTTGCTTCTGCCCATGGTAAACATTATAGAGATTTTGGGGAGAAGGATTCAGCCTTTGTTGAAAGATTAGACAAGGAAGTTAATGAGATTTTACATAAAAATAAAACTAGCAAGAACGTCTTAGCTGTGTCTCATGGTGGTACTATTAGAACATTACTGAAGATCTTGAAATATGAGAGTCAAATCATCGTCTATAACACGTCAGTGACAGTTGTTGATTTTGATAAATATGATTTCAATAAGTTTAAGATTATTGCAATTGGTAATACAGATCATTTGGGTGAAGGTGAGTTTAAAGTTAGCGATACAAGAGTTAGATAGAGAGATCAAGAATTATAAAGCGTCGTTTGGTTTGTGACCTTGTACTCTTTTATGTAGGATATATCTCTGGTGTTTTATTGATTATGTGAATTAGAGTACATTTGAAGCTACTAACGGAACATGGTCCACATAGGCTAAACCAGCTAGGTCAAATTTATTCATGACACTTCTTCGGAAATTTCTTGCTCTCTGGGAGTTACCTCTTCTTTAACCCAAGATCATATTGGATATGTGAGTCATGAGTCTTCCCTGCGTTATAATCAAATATATCTACGTCATATATTTTCATTGTAGGTCAAGAACTTCAATTCTTTCAGGATCCACTCAAAACCCCAAATATAGAGCAACATATTTGACTATATACATAAGACTGAACAGGTGAACCAACCGTCATCCCGGGAAAGGTATTATTAAAACTGAGATATATGAGATGTCTATCTAGATTGGTATCTACAGTAACAATTAAGCAAAAAAGGTGTGGCTGATTATGTAAGGTTTACTAACATCAATAATTATAAATATAATACCAGATGCCTATGATCCATACTTCTTCACATTCTTTGAGAGATAACAACAGAACATAGAATAACAAACACACATAATGTTTACAGGGATCGTTGAGCTAATAGGGACCGTACAGGAGTTCAACACTTTGGATGTTTCAACATCTGGTGGGAATGGTGCTTCTTTAGTCATCAAAGACGCCTCTAAGATCTTGACTGATGCTCATATTGGTGATTCCATTTCAGTTAATGGTACATGTTTGACAGTTACTGAGTTTGATCAAGATACATTTAAAGTCGGTCTTGTACCTGAAACTTTGAGAAGAACTAACTTAGGTGAGTTGAAAACTGGGGATAAAGTGAATCTTGAAAGAGCAGTTGGTGGTGATGTGAGATTTGGAGGACATTATGTTCAAGGTCATGTGGATACAACAGCTGAAATTCTTGGGTATGAGAAAGATGGAAATGCTTTGAACTACACATTCAAAATCAAAGATCTTAAATACATACATTATATTGTTGAGAAAGGATTCATCGCTATTGATGGTACATCATTGACTATTACAAAAGTTGATCATAATGCTGGTACTTTTGGAATCTCATTAATAGCACATACTCAAGAAAACGTTGTGTTACCATTGAAATCAAATGGACAGTACGTTAATATCGAAGTCGATCTTACTGGTAAATTGATTGAACAACAAGTTGAAGTACAATTAAACAGTCAAGTTAATAATGAGAGTTCTCCATTAGCTAAACTGATTGACGCATTGATTGAAAAGAAACTCAAAAACTTGCAGAAATAAAACATTGTATGAATTGGAACTTAACAATTGTAATCATTCTGGAAAGTGCTCATTCACGAAAGCAAGGTAGTCTTGGAAAGATACGGCACTTTTGAGACCTTGATATCTTGTAAGTTTGATATCATCCACGCTAATTTTCTGATGACGGTATCCCGCTTTAGCAATAAGATGTTCAAGAGTTTGTTCTTTGTTCCATCCTTGTTCAGCAGCAACCTCAGGCAGGAACGTGGCGGAATAGTCTTTGAAGTTCTTTCTGAAAGATATCGAAATACCATGTTTACCAATTTCCCAGTCGAAGGGGTTCTTAGTTTCTTCAAAGTGTTGCAGTAAAGTGACACTATATTAGTAGTTAGTAACAGATCAACAAGATTTGTGACTATGCACTAGCTTCAACTTACCTGGCAGATAACAATGGCAATTCTTTTATTGTGATTGGAGCGAATCTGTAGTCTTTCAATGCTCTTGAGACAATCGGTTGTTAGTTGATAAAACTTAATGTTATAAGCTGACTATCAGGGTACTTACGCTATCAATGCATATTCAGAGATACCAGCTTCCACTTCCAAAGGAGTGAATGTTCCAATACATCCTCTAAGCTCGTTGTCCGTGTGATGGACCACGTCTCTAATCTTCCATGTGATAAACATAGGTGATGGCGGATCCTCAGTTAATGGCAACCCTAGAGCGCTTTTGAAGTCCTTTAAAGAGTGTTTAGGCTTGATGTGTCTGAGAGACGACTCCAGAATATAGAAAGCATATAGTGGGAAAGGTGACAGTTGTTTTGACATGGCTGTAGCTGTGGTTGTGTGTGGTGATGAAAGTTTGATTGAACACGGAACAAGTTTATAAATATAAGGTGTTGCTTAGTTTTTGTGTCATATCACCAGTTTTATGTCAGAACTCAGAAGCCTTCAGGAATCAGGGGACTCAGGAGGACTCAGGAGGGCTCTGAGAGTTACGCAGAGAGTCTGACAGTTACCCAGATGCCGGTATTTGGCAATCCCCGTGTTTTCGCGACTCGTATTCCGTTGGGTGTGGCGGGCATGAAAACTATGAAAAGTAGGGGACGTTGGGCGGGTCTTGGCAGGATGGTGAGATGAGTGCTGGGAATACTGGGGAGACCATTTCACCATTCTAGTGGGAGTGCCACAACAGTTCCAGGCCCAGGGACCTCAAGCACGCTAGGACAATGAACTATATCTACTAACCACTCATTGTTCTTCACACAGCAAGGTGGTAGTACTAGCGAGGTAACGAGACAACTGACTTCTGGGAGAAACAATCTCTTAAATAGAGAGTTACCAGAACCCTGCAACTTGTGGAATTCCATTGACCAAAATATCAATAAATAGATTTGTCGTATTGTTGATCTCATCATCGGATGAAAATTTTGTACATCCCGATCAATAATCTGATCAAGACATCGTATCAAATCTGATAAATAATTCTAGTCTTCTTCATTCTTTGTATTCTAACTCCTTTATCCTTATAGAACATAGAACACACTACACAACCATGTCACAAACCATTTCACCAACTTTGAAACACGACCCATCCACCCAATCTATAATAACCTTCGCTGGTGGGTGCTTTTGGGGTACCGAAAGACTATTCAAGAACGAGTTCCTAGGCAAAGGTGTTAACGATCTAAAAGTTGGATATGCTAATGGTAAACCACTAGACAAAGACAACCTATCATATGAAGAAGTATGCAAAGGTGACACAGACTACGCTGAAGTTGTCCAACTATCTTATGAAAATTCCCAATCTCCAGAAATCTTAGAGAAACTAGTAGCTTTCTTCTTCAAAGTCCATGACCCAACTACAAAGAACCAACAAGGTCATGATAACGGAACACAATATAGATCTGGTATCTATTACTCAGATGACTCACAACTACCAATAATCAACAAAGTTATCGAAGAATTTCAACCAAAATGGGGAAACAAGATCGTTTCTGATGTCGAAAAGATTGAAAGATACTACGATGCTGAAGACTACCACCAAAACTACTTTGAAGGTGAACTACACGCACAAAGACAGTGGCCAGCCTGTGAGACCCACTTCGTCAGAGATTTATAGATACCACAATATATTCAATACACTATTATACTAATCTATTTGTTTAACCAACCGCATTTGTATTGTACTCATTTTTTTTATTGTCTCAGATTTCTGCAAAGCTCATCGCCGTTTTTTCGTCTTGCGGGTGTTTGTTAATTAGTTAAGGCAGCCCATTGTAAATTCTCGAAGCTGTCCCCAAAAAAACACGTCAAAATTAAGTAAAGTGTCAACTGATTAAACTACAACAACCGAAATATAACCCACACACCATCAAACAATGAAAGTACTACTGGCTTTGTCTACCATCCCACTTCTTCTATCAAATGTTAATGCTCAAGGTGGTTTCTATAGAAACACTGACGTTTTAGAGCTTGATTCTTCTAATTTCCATGAAGTTGTGTTGAACACTAATCAAACTTCCATCGTTGAGTTTTACGCTCCATGGTGTGGTCACTGTCAGAACTTGAAGAACCAATTCATCAAAGTTGGTCAACATCTTGATGATATTGCTAATGTTGCTGCTGTTAACTGTGATTTGGGAAAGAACAAGAAGTTATGCTCTGACTATAGAATTGAAGGTTATCCAACTTTAATGGCGTTTAGACCACCAAAGTACGATCTAAGTAAGAATAATCCTGTGAAATACGGACATGCCACTGAAAACTACGCAGGTGCTAGAAAGACTAAACCAATTGTTGACTTCACCATTGGAAGAATCAAAAACTACGTCAAGAGATTGGCTACACTTGAAAAACTTGACCTATGGTTAACTAAATACAGTGAAAGACCTAAATTTGTTGTTTTCCCAAGAAAGGATAAACTCAGTCCACTTTTGAAATCTGTTGCTGTTGAATTTTTGGGTGATATAGATTTTGCATACTTACCTGTGAGTAGTAGTGAAAAGCTTGATGATTTAGCTCAAAGTTATGAAATTGATCCTAATGGAACCAAAGCTGTTGTTTACTTCTTCAAAGATGGTAACAACCCAGAAACAAAACAATTATACACTGGTGAATTCAGTAAAGAAGGTATTGCAAACTTCATAAAGGATATTGAAGGTTTGGAAGACTCAGCTGAGAGAGTGTTAAACAGATTAGATGTCATTAAGAAGGTGAAGAAGGGCGAGAAGCTCAATAAGAAAGCCAAGAAGGGAAACAACAAGAATTCGAGGGCTAACATTCGTGATGAGCTTTGATCTATGATACATGAGAGGAAAACTGGTGTACGATACTATGATACTTAAACCTTGATATTAGAGCTAGAACTATAATAAAAAAAATGGACACATCTATCAAACATATTTGTCATGTAGAAGCTATATGAGACGGCCTAAACTATACTGAACGATCCTCAAGTAGTTGATTATGCAGTTATAGATAAAGTAAGATCTTTATAATAGTATAAATCCGGGTAACTTTTCATTCTTCCATCAACATGAAAAATAAAGTACTTCAAACAACACTAACAAAACCAACCATTTTGAGAGACTTCTCTTTCACATATCACTTCCTTCTCCCTCTAAAGTCATGATCACCAAATACTTCACAAAAGTCGTTGTTAAATTCAACCCACTTGGTAAAGAAGGTACGTTCAATTTTTTCTTTCTGTATTCAATAATAATGAATTCACAATTTCATGAACACCATCTAACAAGTCACCTATAGCCAAATCTGCCAGACTATTCCTTGCAGCCATCCCACCATCAATGAAAGGTTTATGTTCCATAGATAATGAAGTCCTTACAACTACTTCCAAGAACAGTCCTATAGTGAAGGTCACATACAGTAAGTTTCTTCCTATTTACAACATGATTAATGGAGTTACGATTGGAAACATTTTTTACTAACAATACATATGAAACAGAAGATAAACAATCTCTAGAAGCTGATCCAACAAAATCATCTTTCCAAGAACTATCGGCCTTTTTTGACCGTCATTCTAGACAACTACAGATTAAAGAATCTATTGAATCATAATTAATCAATTTAGAGAATTGGAAAACGACCACTTACACTTGTATATATACGTAAAACTCGGGGTATGAATTTAGATATATTTTATTCATTTATTGAGAAAGTGTAGACTTATAGTGAATAGAGATTAACCAACCGAATACCTCTCTTTAAAGTAGATATTTAGTGTATTTTAACCAGTCGCTATAAAGTATATGATGCTCCTGCCCAAACCGATCTTTTAGTGATGAGCTTAAAAAAATTCTGAGGCACGATAAAAAAAAAAATAGTGTAAGAATCTGTCACTTTAAAGATCAAATAATCAAGCGACGAATACACTGGGATCTTATAAAAATGGCTAAGAAGCACTTGAAACCACAATTCTATGACGACGATGATGATCTGGATACATACCTAGAACAAGAAGCACCAAGTAGTGATGAAGGTAGTGATGATGAGCTTGCAAAATTGTCTTTTGGTTCTCTAAAGACTGCACAAGATAAACTTGATCAAGAAGAACAGAAGCTGAAGAAATCATCAAAGACTACAAAGAAACCTGTAGTGAAACCAGAGTTGAAGAAAGTTGAAAGACCTAAGAAAGTGGAGAAAGTAAAAGCATTCAGTAAACCAAGTGATAGTGAAGATGATGAGAGTGATGATGAAGGATTCTTTGATAACGAATCAGATTCTGAAGCTGATGATGATAACGATAGTAGAGGATATGGAAGAGGTGGTAAAGACAAGAAAAAGGGTAAGCATGCACCAAAAGAAACTTCATCAAAGAAGAAAGTTTCAAGAATAAGGGAAATCCCAGGTCTAGTTGCACCAAGACAACAAACATCTCTGTATCAGGATATTAGATTTGATACAGCTTTTGGTAAAGCAGACCAAGACAGAGTTAGAAAAGATTACAAGTTCTTAGATGAATACAGACAGAAAGAAATTGACGAGATCAATGCCGTCTTGAAGAATCCAAAATTAAAGAATAAACTAAGTTATCGTGAAATTGAAGATTTAGAATATAAAGCAAAATCATTAAGATCTAGATTAGAAAGTTTGAAGAACAGAGACATGCAAAAGGAAGTGTTGGAGAAATATAAACAAGAACATAAAGGTAAGAATAAATATTATCTAAAGGAAAGTGAAAAGAGAAAGATCTTACAGAAACATAAATTTGAAAACATGAAAGCTTCACAAAGAGAAAAAGTTGTTGAAAGAAAGAGAAAGAGAAGATTGGGTAAAGAATTCAAAGAATTGGAATTCAACAGACCTACGGGTGCTTAAGTTTCTGGCCAGATGTGTAATTATCATAATTTATAACCAAGTCAATAATATTCTTTGCATTAACTATAGTGTTATTCACCTCGTAATTATCAGAAAACTACCAATTATACAACAAACAACTTATGTTTCAACAAAAAAGACATTAAAAACGTCATCGCAAGAGAAAGAAAAAGAGTTAAGGACAAAGAGTAACGTGACATGAGATGTATTTCAATAATGGAACAACCAGGTAATAAAACTATAGACAATATACATGAACATTACCGTAGTTCATTATCATAAAAAAGGAAAGTGATCCAATCTTTCAGGGATCATTGATCATTAAGAAGGTGTGAACTGACTGAACGGAATTTATTTATCTTCTTTAACAGGAGCTTCGGTTTCTTCTTGCTTAGCAACTTCAGGTTGTTCATGTTGTAACCAATCTTCTAAACTTCCAACGTAGTTACCTAGATGTTTGTATCCGAATATTTGAGCTAAATCAGCAGCAGCGGTTGATCTCACACCTGCAAGACAGTAAAAGATCAATTCTTTATCTTTTGATGGTTTTTCAAATTTGAAAATGTCTTCAAATTCTTCAGGTGTTAAATCCAAAGCACCTGGGGTGGATTTGTAAGGTATGTTGATTGCTGTTGGGATGGCGTATTCTTTGAACTCACTTGGTTCTCTTACATCGACCAAGACTTTGGATGGATCTGGATTGGTGATTAATTTCTTGATATCTTCATAGTTGTAGATTTTTGCTTCTGGTTCGTTGGTCAATTTGGAACGGGTTTCATCAGAGATGGTTTGTGCTTTTGCTGTTGTTGATTGGAATCTAAAAACATTTGATTGGTAAGAAGAATATGAAGTTAATGAAGGGATCTTTGAACGGGCTAAATTAGCAAAAGGAGAGGCAAAAGCTCTCATTAAAAGAGGCGACTGGCGTCTTAGTGCAGACTTCAAAGCAATTGAAGACATTGTTGATGTATGTTTGGAGTATGAGACAGGAATAAGGGTAGGAAGTTTTCCTTGTGTGAAGTGGGACTGTGTCGTGTGGAGCTTGAAGGTGCTTAAAACCTGTTTCCCATAAAAAGATAAATCAAATTTTGTTAATGTGGTATATTTGATGCTCGACTTCCCGATTAGGAAATACAACAGGTGCTTTTCGGAATGTTTGTTATTCTTTGATTTAATTGCCATATTAGGAAGTCTAGCGGGCCCGCCCAATAGAATTGTGCCTTTTCTTTTTTATATTCGAAATAAAGCAGCTACAACAAATACATTTGATTGATTTCAACTACACAACTACACTCACATACACACATACAACTCAGTAACAATGTACGCTACCTCCGTTAGAGCCTTCTCCAGATCTGCCGTTAGAATGAACGCTGAACATGCCAAATCTGGTGGTGCCGTCCAATGGTTCACCTACTTTGCTGGTATCACTGGTTTCATTGCTGTTGGTGCTGGTATCTTATACAAAGCTAACGAAACCAACACCATCAAAGAAAACTTCCAAAGACACAACCAACACTACAACAAACCAACCACCTCTTCTGAATAAGTGTTTTGATTTTTCCAAGCTTCATATTCCATCTTACTCAAAAAGTACTTTTGTTATAATCCAAAAGTATTAAATCTAAGTTATCACACACCACTTACCAAACATGTTAATATTGTCATTTTTTAGACTTTCATCAAATAAATCCAAGATATAATCAGTCTTCTTTGTTTGTCTCATACAATGTATATCACTCCGGGGGAATCTTTCAGCTTTTATACTGACAGATTGGGGAAAATGCATTATGTAAAGCTCCCATTGTAAAATCTCATGATTTTTCAGATCAGTATTCTGTAATCATACCATTTGACAAATTGGGCCCTATACATTCTTCGTTTGGTAAATGTACTCCATACCGTTAGCCGAAGTTAGGGGTTGTCGTGTACGTCCATAAGCCATGATCCCAATGAACTTGAAGAGAAGGTAAGGATGACAAAACGGGAAATGATGCTTACCTTTTATATATTTCAGTATACATGCAATTTGCAAAGCCCGTTTCTACAAGAAAATGTGCTTTGAGTAAGTGTGCATGACGACACCTATAAAGACCGGTGAACTTGAGATATACAACGAGAACATACACAGTCAGTAGCTACAACAATATGCCAGAGACTTAAGAGACAACTCTTCATATCACCCGTAGTAACCAGGTTTAATGAATAGTAGGACCTCAACATCAAGAGTTCGCGAAAAACAGTAGCCATTGATCAAAAGTGAAGGCCAATATTGGTGTCAAAACCATCCAAGAAACACAACCTAACCTCTGTTATAAAATGCCACAGGTCCCACACATTGAGCCTGGTCCTGATACGATACGGATCCTGCTAACTACAGACAATCATGTTGGGTATAACGAGGCCGATCCTGTGACTGGGGATGATGCATGGAAGACGTTTGAAGAAATCATGAATATAGCACAAGATCAAGACGTGGATATGGTGTTACAATCTGGTGATTTGTTCCATATCAACAAACCAACGAAGAAGTCAATGTATCATGTTATGCGTGTGCTTAGAAGAACGTGTTTTGGTGATAGACCATGTGAATTGGAGATGTTGAGTGATCCTGCTTCTGTGTTTGATGATGGGTTCAATTCCGTCAATTATGAGGATCCAAATCTTAATATATCCATTCCTGTTTTCGCCATCAGTGGGAATCATGATGATGCTTCTGGTGCTGGGCTATTATCACCTTTGGATCTATTAAGTGTATCGGGATTGATAAACCATTTTGGTAGAGTAAATCAGAATGATGAGATTAATATCACTCCAATCTTGTTACAGAAGGGACTTACAAAATTATCATTGTTTGGATTAGCCTCCGTTCGTGATGAAAGATTATTCAAGACATTTAAAGATAAAAAAGTCAAGTTCCAAAGACCGAGTGTTCGTGAGGATGAATGGTTCAACTTGATGTGTGTCCATCAGAATCATGTTACTAGGCCAGGAACTGCCTATTTACCTGAACATTTTTTACCAAGCTTCTTAGATCTTGTGATATGGGGTCATGAACATCAATGTATTCCACATGCTGTTACCAATGCTCATGCTGGTTTTGATGTGTTACAACCGGGGTCATCAGTTGCAACATCGCTATCCATAGGTGAATCTGACGAGAAGAAGGTTTTCATTTTGAACGTCAAGGGAACAGATTATAGTCTGGAACCGTTCAAACTAAAGACAATAAGACCATTTCATATGCTTGAGCTCGCTTTACAAAAAGTACCTGGTCTAAGGCCTGGTTTGGCTTACAAGAATCAAGTAACTCAGTATCTTATCGAAGAAGTTGAAAATCTTATAAAGAAGGCTGAAAGGGAGTTTGACGAGTTGAATCCAGATGCTCCATCAATGCCACTACCACTAATAAGACTAAGAGTTGATTATACTGGTGGATTTGAAGTGGAAAATCCAAGAAGATTCAGTAACAGGTTTGTTGGACGAGTGGCCAATATCAACTCTGTTATTCAATTCCATAGAAAGACCGAACAAACAGGACCAAGAAGTAGTAAGATGACACTTACAACACATTCGAATGATCTGGAGGATGGTGAAAACGTTAATATCGAGAGTTTCATTAACAATTTCTTGAAGAATACTGAGTTGAATGTTCTTCCAGAGACCGGATTTAACGATGCCGTGAAGAAGTTTGTTGATAAAGGTGATAAAACAGCAATCAAAGAGTTCATTGACAGTGAACTAAAGAGTGAATTGAGACTTTTCATGGCCAATGAAAATGTTGATTTGGAAGAAGGTGAGGATCTGAAGAATATCATGAAGAAAATTAAGAAAGAAAGAGATACACTGAGAGCCAGCAATGAACCAACACCACTTCCTGAACTTGAAGCTGAACCCGAAAAGCCTAAATCAGCTGCTACAGCAAAAGGAAGATCTACAAAATCTACCACAGCCAGATCGAAACCAACTGCATCTCGTTCAAGAAAGAAGAAAGATGAATTTGTGGTGGATTCTGACGAAGATGAAGAGATGTTATCAGACCCTGAACCTGAACCTAAAAAACCAGCCAGAAAATCTCGAACTTCTGCTGCTACATCTAAACCGAAAACCACACCGGTATCACGAACAAGAAGAACGACAAAGAAACCAGAACCAGAAACAATTGTCCTATCGTCATCAGATGTTGAAGAAGAACCCGTAATATCTGATGAGGAAGACGACGACGATGTTGTGATCAGTTCCGGTATAGAGTCAGACTTCGAAGCTGGATTGGAAGTAGAAAAGACTCCATCTCCACCACCAAAGCCAAAGACAACTAGAGGTAGACCAAAGGCAGCTGCTAAACCTACTACTAGTCGAACTAAAGCTGCCACCACTAGAAAAACTACTACAAAAGCATCAAAACCAAAAGAGACTCCAGTAACAGATACGATAGCAAGACTTCTTGCTAGCTCTAGAAAGTAACTGGGCCAACATACTCATTCAAAAGTGAATAAAAAGTGAATTGCATTGACATATCTTTGTAGTACCCGCGAATTGTTGATGATCTTGCTCATCGAAAAAAACATACCGAAACCGACAAAGTACCAGCTAAACCGAAAGAACCATATTTGATCTTACTACAGAAGCTATTGAGAAAAAATGGATCCAAAAATCAACGTCCAAGTCGATCCAGATGAAGATACCGAATGGAATGATATTCTAAGATCAAAAGGTATCATTCCAGAAAGACCACCTTCGCCTACTGCCCAATTAGAAGAGGCATTGAATGAGGCAGTGGTGAAACAATGGGAAAACAGACTAGAGAACAAAGATCTAGAAGAGTTAGAAGAACTTGAAGATGAAGAGGATGAAGACTTCTTACAAGAGTATAAGAATAAAAGATTAAAAGAACTAGAAAATCTAAGACAAGCTTCCAAATTTGGTAGAGTTTATCCAATTACAAAGCCTGAATATAAAACTGAGATCACTGAAGCTTCTAAAGAAAGTTTTGTTTTTGCTCATTTATCTTTACAAAGTGCATTACAATCCAGATTACTTTCCTCTTTGTTCCAACAACTGGCGTCCAAATTCCCAGAGATCAAATTCGTGGAGATCCCAGGTTCAAGAGCAGTTGAAAACTATCCTGAAGGCAATTGTCCAACCATTTTGATCTATCGTAATGGTGTTATTGCCAAGCAATACATTACATTGACTCAGCTTGGTGGTAATGCTACGACGCTGAAGGATCTTGAGAAAGTTTTGGTTGATGTTGAAGCTGTCACAGATTCTGATAAAAGATTGTTGATAAACTCCCAAGAAGAAGATTTAGAGGAAAGCCATAGACTAAGATTCGTGAAGAAGAGTATAAGAAGTGGTAATAATGTTTATGATGACGATGATGATGACGATGACTTCTTTGATTAGAGTGGTGTTATAAATAATCAAAAATCAACGATATAATTCTCATTTCTTACTTGAAACTGGTTGTATTAAGAAGCAGTCTGATGTAGATTTACTATACGTGCCATTGAGAGACCTGTGGTGATGCAGTAAGTCGATAGTCATCTTCGCATTGACTTAAATATATCGGCTATCTAGACAAACCTTGTCAATGCTTGTTTTTTGCGGTTACTTCAACATGACACAAAAACAAAATACTATATTCGAGACTGAACTCATCGAGATAATGCAAGATTACCTCAAGCTCCTGGATATATCGCCTAACAATGGCTCAACATGCTCATTTCTACACCATATTTATGCTACAACTCCTACTCCTTGTACCAGTGGTATTGTCATTATCCACACCATCAAGAATATGCGATCCCGCAAGATCAAACCATCAATACACAGGTTTCAGACTTGACAAACAGGTGACCGTTCAACGAAATATGGTCAAATCCTTTCAATCCCACTTATCACTCTGTAAAGATGGTTACTTGATTAATGATTACTATATCGAAGAAACAGACTTAGCTTCTGGGATCCCTTGGAATCAAACTTTGTGCAATACCCTTAGCTGCTATAAAGTTGCAAGATCCAAAGCGTATGCTCCTAGACCAATTAGTTTGTTTCCTCCTGGCAACATTGTTGGTGGTTTATTTGAACTAAGAAGCAAAGATTCAGATCCTTCAGACGATGCGATGTACTTACCTATTGAAAGATTGATTGCAGATCCCATACATAATCAATGGGTAGAAGTGAATACCAAGTCTGATACCAAAGTCTTCCATTTTGCACTATTGCACACACCTGATATAACAGACAGGAAGTACGAGTCCCATAAAGACGACTGGTTTCAACATGTTAGTGCGAATGAGAAGTATCAATACTCTTATGAGTCGAAGAACAGAATCTTGAATTCATTTGGCGTGGCTTATGAGCAGGTAAAGAGTATTATCACTAGTTCAAGTAAGAAGATTCGAGATTTGAACAATCTTGTATCTGATCTGAAACCCGTTAGAAAAGCCATAAAGTCCATAAATGTTCCTAAGAATGATAACATTATCTTGACCATCTTGAAGGATACTTTTGATACTTTACTGAAGAAAAGACTTCACAAATCCAAATTGGATTTTGATGTTCTTGCTGCACTATCATATACTCTACCACATGATCAATTTGATCAACTATTGAAGACTTTGAATGGTATCTATGATAAGATATCGTTCTCAGAAGAAAAGTTCACATACAAGTTGGAAACGGAAACAGAAGATGATATCAATTAAAGTTTTGAATCTATCCACCAGTCTTTAATATCTTTAATGTCTAAGTGATCTCTTTTAGCTCTCGTAACAAGCAGGTCTGGGAACTGTGGATTACTTCTCCATCTCCATCTAAAAGTACTCTCTTCATCTAGCTCGTTTCTAAGTCTTTTAACAATATATGCACCAATGTTTGGTAGAAATTTATAGCCATGACCAGCATCACCTGTAGCTACAAATGTTTTTGTGGTTCCTGGAACTTGATCAATCAAGAAATCACTAGTGGATGAATCGCTAATCCAGCATACCTTTGAGTTCAATAACTCATGTTTAGAGAGTTCAGGAAGAGTCAGGCCCAGTAGTTTTCTTACGTGTGCTTCACCTTTCAATGCAGGAAAGGTGTCTTTAGGAAACTCATCTTTGTAGCGAGGTAGACTCACTGTCTTTTGACCTCCAAAGGGATCATTAATGATATTATGCACATCACCAAAAGTTAAAGCAATCTTCAGGTGATGATTTTTTGAATCAGGAGGAAAGAAGTATCCCAATTCTGCACTGAAGAAGATCGGTATACCTTTGTACTTTTCATACTCTTCCTCAGTTAATTGTATATGCGTAACAAACAGTCCCAATGCCTTAATTTGGTGTTGTAAATCTATGACATGTCCAGTAGTAGCACCCATAGCTACCAATATCACATCACCAGTTGGAACATCTCCATTACTAACGTATACCTTATCTTCCTTCACCTCTACAACATCACCTTTTGGGCCAAACCTAAACTCGACTCCCAATCTTAGACACTCTTCATATACCGAAACTAGGGAATCAGCAGCATGCCCAAAACCAGCATGAGGATTGTACTTGGCAATGATATGATCTCCCAGAGTGTTTTGATTGAATTCAGGAAACTTTCTACCAACTTCTAAACCTGATTTGAGCTCAATGATACCGGAAGTATTCGCTCCCAGTTTCTCCAGGTTCTTAAGACCTTCAAGTTCAAACTTGGCACGATGTTGATTCTCTTTGGAATTAGGAGATACTGTGATTCTTCCAGATGAAGTATAGTTCTTCTTATAAAGAGGGTTAGTTTCCCATTCTCTGAGTGCTTCAACTGCTAATTTCGAGTAGAACAAATCTGCGTATTCTGTTCTGACTATCTTATTCAAGTCATTTGCAGCAGATCTTGGTGAAGGGACTGGAAATTTATCCAATGCGATCACTTCGTGTCCACTTCTGGCCAGCTCCAGGGCCGTGGAGAGACCGAAGACACCACACCCAGCGATCAAAACCTTCATATCTCTGAGAGCTTATCCAAGTATTAATAGAGGCATCAGATTGTTGACAATTTTTGAGCTGCTTCGGCTTTTATCTATGGCTTTGATAATCGGGATAAGTTACAAAAGGGGAAATAAATCATTAATAGTACATTAAGTAAATAGCATAAGTAAGTAAATTTTAATTACAATTGTAAGGGAATGACCAGCATAATCACCAGTATTAGCGATCATTAATCATCTAATAAACTCCGTCAAATCAACACTATCATTGGGTTCTCCAGAAATGGCCGTCACTGTATATGTAGGATCATCACTTTCATCATCACTCAGTAGTGAGATGACTTCATTATATTTTGGTGGATTACTGTTATGAACTTCACTTTCAACACCACTGCTATCTGCAGCATCATCATCTGGTTCTGTGTTTGCCTGACTCATTCTTCTAAAACTACTCAATATCTCTGTCTTTGCAACACTCTCCCTTCGATGAAATGGTTCTAGTCTGAACTCGTCCTCGTTCTCAATCAAGTTATCTATTTGTCCATACCCTAATGAAGCACTCTGACCAAGAGTTGAGGTTCTAGACAGAACGTTTATGGTTTCATATCCACCAACTGGATAATCGGTGGTGCTTGGACCCAGGTAAGGAGATGCCATTGGAGAAGTAGCCTCTTCAAAAGTTGGTAAGTGATGAACAGAATCGTCTTCTTCAATATCCATGTTTTCAAACATATTTTCAATATGAGTAGGAATGGTCTGTTCATATGAAGGTAGATCGACACTATCAGGAACACATAGTGAGTTCAATAGATATAAAGGCGTATCAATCATGACCTCGTAATGATGGATTTTATCATGTTCTGGATCTTTCTTTGAAATACGTAACGATATTTGAAGTTTATGCTCAATCTTGATATACTTGTTGTTTACAGAGTCTGGAAACAAACCTTCAACAAACTCATGATGTAATCTGGTAACCGGATTGATCTTGGTGTTTTGATTGATGATTTTTGTCTTGAGATCCTCACTGATTTGTTTCTTGCTGAATTTCTCAGGATTGGTTATTGAAGGTAATAGTGGATTCTTGAATTTACTATTAACTTGTTCATAAAACCTTAATGGCTTTTGTGGTTTAACAAATGGAACATATGAGGAGATATTCAACATACCAATTAGCGGATCTTCAATGTCATTTTCTTCATGATCAGTTTCAGATGATGAAGTGGTACAAGAAAGTAAGTTATCCTTACGTGTTTCCACAATTTCCTGCTTTAAAGCAAACGATGTTCTTGTCTTTGTTCTTATCTCCAATAATGGGATTACTCTTTCATTGGCCTTCATGTAAGTTTCACCATATGGTGGGTCTTCTTCATACTCATATCTCAAATCCTTGGAAACATATGTGATTTTCTCCAACACGTTGATTTTGATTCTCTTCAAACTGACGCTTTTCACTAATGGTGCGAACTTCAGTTTGATAGGAAGTTCTGAGCCAATCGTGACATATTTCTTAGGAAATGAAATCTCATAGTTCAAACTATCATTCCAAACTTTATTCACATATATTGGCTTATCAGCGGTAGTAATACCATTTGTAGGAGGTCCTCTTATGACATTTATTAATGTGTCACCATAATCATAATTATTCTTATTTGCAACCTTTGAAACAACGATTGTCTTTAAATTATAATACACCTGAGCTTTTTCAGTGATGAGTGATTCTGGTATGTTTGGTGGGAAGTGTACTGGTAACAGAAAGATGTAATCACCAGGTGGGAAAGAGACAGAGTTTGCAGATTTCTGTAAATTTCCAATGATAAAAGGATCATCTTGATGTTTCTTATAGTTTGAATAACCTCCTCTTATAACTTGATCAAATGTTTTCAGTTGATATGTCTTTGGTGGAATTCGTTGCTCAGTGAGATATCTAGCTTTGTCAAGTTGTTCCAGTTGAATGTTCTCATAACTGTTATAACTATCCTCATCATCATCGATTGCATCCTCACTTAGTGGAACAAAGTAGTTATAGTTTCCTAAATTCAAATCCCAATTACATTGTCCTATATCGAAAGTCTCATGTTTGATCGATTTATCTGATGGCAATCCTTTTGGCCATAATATCTTGATAGTGGTCTGTAGTTGTGTGGTTATAGTTGAAACTGCAGTAGGTTTATAGAGTGAGACAATGATTGCAAACGTATGAGATATTGGGTCAGCACTATCATCACTAGTTGGTGCGTTTGTATGCGATTCATCACGTAAGATAGTTTCAGCAGGTCTCAATCCCTCAGTTGTATTGTTGTCTGTTGACTGCTCGGTGTTAGCACTAGCAGCATTTATGTTAATGGGACTATTCAAGTCAAGATCTTGCTGTTCCTCTTCAGAGAATGCTACAAGCCCAGGAAGGAAGATGTCTTCACCACTTGAACTAACAGATATTCTTAAATGTCCTTCATCTCTTAAAATCTTTGGAGCAGAAAGTCCTTGTATCTTGAGGTACGTTAGCACTTCGTTATCGAACTTCTCATAATTCAAGGATTTGAATCTAGCCAACTGATAAGTCTCTCCTTGGTAGTCAGAATTCACCGAGTTCACCTCAGATGTAGAGGTACCACTGAAAATTGATAACCTTCTCGTCAGCGACTTTGATCTAGACTTGCTTCCTGTTGATGTAATGGATAAAACCCTTGAAAGCTCATTATTTGAGCTCTGAGTTTCTGATTTTCGTCTTAACTTCTTGAAAGCGTTCAGCATTGTGCCATTCAAAAGTATCTAGTGTATTGTGTGTGTTGCTATCTAGCAGGTTGTTGTTTGTCTGGGAAACAAGGAGCTGCCTCTCTATATGTGGATCATGCTTCAGTGGTGTGCTGACATTGTTTGTTTGGACTGTGAAAGCTGGAGATTGTGACAGAATTACGTAATGGCTGGTTCGAAAAGTCTTGACTTCCGTAAGCGGTAATCGAATGGGCCCACTTATCAATATACGAACGCATTAAATGGAGAATGTACAGATTGGTCTATATTTAACTATACGTTCACTAAGGAAGTGATATCAGTGTCTAAGTAGGCTGGAATGGTTCCAGATGCAAGTAAACCCGAAGGCTCGAGGTTAGTGTTATCGTAGTCTAAAGTCATCAATTCGGAGATCAACCCTAATACCTGGCTTCGTACTCTAGATTCGTACAATGATGCATTATCTTTCCATTTTGTGGACCCTTCAAAGAGATTTCTCCCATTTGTGATTCTGTATGCAATACAACCTAGCGACCAACAATCTAATGCAGGTTTAACGATTATTTGAGATTGGAAGTCTTCTAATCTTTGAAGCAAAGCGATATGTTTGAAATATATGTCATTTTTTGTATCTGGTGTAGCATATCTCACAGCTTGGATAGGCTTATTAGCTGGAAAACTATATTCAAAACCACATAGTTTCACTAGACCATCAGTACCAATCAAAATTGTGTCAAAGTTCAAGTTACCATGTGTTAGGTTATGAACATCTTTCATATATGCTAAACCAGCAAGAGTTTGTCCAATAACTACCGAACTTACCCTCTTTGCCTTATCTGTAGAAGAAATCTTGACCTTTGTTGAATAGAAGCTTTCCAAGTTTGTTTGGGTAGGTTCAAAAAGAATGTAATAATTTCCACCTAATGGTGTAGACTCAATGGAGGTAATATTCGATATTAGTATATTCTTGGTATTTGAGGAAGTTGATTTCATAGATTCAAGGACTTGCAATTCATTGGAAGTGGAGATTTCATTTCGGTTATGATCATCCCCAACTCTGATTAGAGATTCTTTGAGTGTGTGTCGTCTTCCAGTGTGTTTTTCAACAACTATGTATAACTTGTTATGATCTTTTGATCCAATAAAGTTTTGTAAAGCATAATCATTGATATCAAATCTTTTTTGTTGATTAGATTCTTGGGATAACTGTTTTGTTAATGATTCATTTGTCAAGTTAGATAGAATCAATTGCGCTGTGGTTTGAATATTTATTTGTCTTAGCATTGCAGATTCATGCTGTAAAGCAGCGGAGTACTTTGTATCACCATTAGACTTTGGTTTTGTATTGTTTTGAGATTTAGTCACAGAATGTGCCTGTGATGAAGTAGTTGGTGCCTTAGAAGTATGCTGATCAAACTTGAAACCTGATTCCAGCGGATCAATGGTTTGTGAATCAGCATTATATGGGTCACTTTTGAATCCAGCACTTGCGGGCACAATTATATCATAGTCATATGAAAACGTCTGGTAGTTACTTAGTTCCTTGAAAGTCTGTTTACCCAAGTCATCACTCTTCACTTTTTGATTGGCTTTATAAACTGTAATGTCACTGCTACTGCATTCGAAACGATAGCCTTTCTTGGAATATGTATCAATAACCACAAAAACCATTATTGCTGGAAATGAAGATCCTTGTTTTAGTTGAACCTTCGCCCAAACTTTGACAGGTTCAGAGTACTTCTGCTTTTTACCACAATCAGTCAGAACGTAATACTGTTTTGTAGGAGAAGTTAAGTTTGATTTGACCTTCTTCAGCTGTACACCTTCATCACCAAACTCTATAGATTGGATCCAATCAACGAACGGCGCCATGAATTCGAACATGTCTGCTTTTCCTTGGGGGTAGTCCATCTTGCGTTGATTCTCTACTCTACTCCACCTGTCTGTGTCTAGACTAAGAAGTCTCTACTGAATGTATTGATAGAGCTTGATATACTTTTTTGTTTGAATCTTTGAGTTACCCGGTACGAAGAGTTTCGTTTTCTGTATATCCGCCTGTGGGTCTGGGGGGACCTTGAGTCTGGGCTCTGGGCTGGACTGGACTGGATGCCCCTAAAATCAGCGGGCGGCAGGTCGCGAACTGGACAAAGCTCAAATTAAACCAAATCAAAGCACAACGAAAAAGCAAAACAAAACAAAACAGAACAGTAAACAAGGAAAAACAAGGCAACACAACCAAACAGCCGCCGACCACAATGTCTTCGCTTAAGTCGTTTATCAAGTCCGTGCGGTCCTCAAAGACTCTTGCCGATGAGCGTTCCATCATTAAGAGAGAAAGTGCGCTCATCAGAACCGCTTTCAAAGATGTACACTTGTCACACCAATCAAGAAGAATCAACATCCAGAAACTGCTATATTTGTACATTCTTGGTGAGAAGACCCACTTTGGTCAAATTGAAACTATCAAATTACTAGCGTCTTCCAACTTCATTGACAAGAGACTTGGTTATTTGGCTACAATGCTGATCTTGGATGAGAACCAGGAGATCTTGACACTTTTAACAAACTCCTTGAATAACGATATGAACCATCCAAACCAGTTTGTGGTCGCTTTGGCTTTAACTACACTAGGAAATATTGCTTCTCCAGAACTAGCCAGAGACTTATATACTGATGTTGAGAAAGTCATTACTGGAAACAACAACTACTTGAAGAAAAAAGCCTTATTGGTTGCATCAAAAATCGTGGAGAAAGATCCAGATTTAAGTGAGATCTTCATAGAGTTTATCAAACCAGCACTTACCTCATCCTACCATGGTGTGCTATTAGGTGCATTGAAGCTAATCAGAAGTATCTATCAATACAATCCTGAGCTCAGATCTCAACTATTAACAAACATTCCAAAAGTGTTTGATATTTTAAAAGATTTGATCAATTCAGGTTCTAATCCAGAATTTGATGCTATGGGTATTACCGATCCTTTCTTACAGATCTCACTCATCAAAACCTTAGAACTACTCTTTACAGATGATGAACATGCCAACGAAACCTCTCCACATCTAGAGAGATTAAATGACTCCTTAACTACTATTGTTTCATATACAACGTTCAACAAAAACTCTGGTGCTTCTGTGTTGAATCAAGCTGTTAATGCAATCTTTAGTATTCCAAACTTAGACCCTGCTTTAAAAGTTCTAGGTATCAATACTTTAGGTCAATTACTAAGTACAAAAGAGAATAACAACAGATATGTTGCATTGAACACACTATTGAGAGTTGTCAGTATTGAACCATTAGCCGTGCAAAGACATCGTCAAACCATTGTTGCATGCTTGAATGATAGTGATATTTCAATCAAGAGAAGAGCCTTAGAATTATCTTTCGCTATTTTGGACAATTCCAATATTAGAATTCTGATCAAAGAAATCTTGAACTTTTTGGAAAATCCTGTTAATAACGATAAAGAATTAAAGGTGTTCATTGTTAACAATGTTATTAATATCTTGGAGAGAGATGAATTGATTCCAAACCAAAAATGGAGATTCGATACATTGATTAGATTCATTAAGTTAAGTGGTGATAGTTTGAACTCAAACAACATTTCTTTAATCTTGGGTTTGATCATGAATATACCTAATAACGATGAGCTCAAAAGCTATACAATTAACAAAATTTTCCAAAATGGAATCTCTGATACCTCAAAAGATGGTTTGAACTTAATTAACATCTACTTAATTGGTGAATATGGTGATTTATTAATCAACACCAAAAAATCATCAGAGGAATCATCCGATAACTCATTAATATCAGAGACTGACCTTGTGCAATACCTACTAAATTTGGCAAGTTTACAAAATGAAAATGCAGTTTTGATATCATATTTGTTAACTGCCGCTTTGAAACTATCAACTAAAATCTCAAATACAAAACAACGTTCATTATTGAAAGATTTCATAAACTCCAAAACACATTCCATTGATCTAAACATTCAAATCAAAGCTGTCAGTTACTCTGTTTTGTTTGATGAACCTGAAAAAATCAAATCTGGTATCTTGGATAGAATACCACCTGCACCAATCAAAGCTAAAGAAACTATATCCTTGACCAACAAAAAACCATTAAAGAATTCTTTAACACAATCTACATCTGGTGTATCTTCATCAACAAGACACGGTAGTGGATCTGTTTCTAAGACTGAAGATCTATTATTAGATTTAATGGATGATATTCCTACAAATGACAATTCCCAAAATGGTAACAATCAAGATTTATTACAAGATATATTTGGATCTAAACCATCAACTCAAACAACAACACAAAAAGATAACATCTTGGATTTATTTGACTCACCTGTTACTAACACAACTAAGCCGGTATCACCAGCCATTGAAGCATATGTCAATTCTAATATTCGTGTTTCATTCATTGCTAAATCAATTAACAATGGTGAAGCCTTAATTGAAACTATTATCTCTAACATTTCAAGCAATAAACTAACAAATGTTTCTTTATTGATTGCAGTTCCAAAATCACAAAAATTAACAATGTCTTCAATGAGTTCAAATACTATTAACTCTAATGATGAAATTCATCAAGATTTGAAGATTGATGGTAGTGCTGGAAGTAAGATTAAACTAAGGGTTAAAATTGGATATGAATTGAATGGTGTTCAACAAAATGAACAATTTGACTTTGGTGGGTTTGGTCAAACTTTATAGACGATAAGTTCAAAAAAATATAGTACTACACATTATATCAAATAAATTGAAAATAGATTATTCCATTAATCACGAATGTAGTCGCGGAATTATAATATTGATATGATTATATAGCTAGATGATCATCCAACTAGATATTTCAAATATAGATCATTCCATTAGAAGATTTATCTTTGAGCACCGGAAGAAACGGCTTCAGCAGCAGCATCAACTTTATCAGCTAATTTATCAGCAGTGTTACCTTTCAAGACGTATTGTTCAGCAATTGGTTGAATAGCAGCTTTGTAAACGATGTTAGCACCACCGAATTGTGGTAAACTTAACCATAATAAGAAAACGGTTTTCAAGAACCAGTAGAATGGGATCCAGTATAAGATAGCTTTTGACCAGAATTCAATAACGTTCAAGAAAGCGAAAACAACCCAGTAAGTTAATAATTGAGTATCATCTTTAGTTGAAGAAGTTCCTAAAGCTTGTAAGGATAAGTAACCTGGGATAACGAAACCAGCAATGTTAGATAATAATTGACCAATACCACCAACGTTAATGAAGATTAATAGGAAGTAGAAGACACCAGCGGCTAAGATAGCATAAGATCTTGGAAGTTTAGTTTGTGCTTCGAATTGAGATAGAAGTGAGTTTCCAGCGAATTTCTAAAAATATTTTAGTTAGTTATGATTCACACTATAAGAAAATGAGAGATCAGATTTAGAACAATCATCTATTAAAAGAAGAATAGGGGTGGTTAACATACGGAGTCTAAACCTTTCAAGGTTGATTGGAATTGGTTAACAAAGTCAGCCATTTTTATAGATCAATTGACGTTGGGTTGTTGATAAAACTGTGGTTATAAATTTATCGATTGCTTAACAATTCAAGCGGGAATGAGAATCAATAATTTATTTGGCGATTTTCTAAGAAATTTCACCTTTCGCGAAATCACTAGCCGAAAAAAATGATTATGTAATACCGACGTAATGATTACATAAGCATTTAATATAGTGTCATCGCGAATAATTCCAAATTGAGTAATGTGTCACCCCATTATTTTGATTTAGGGATTTGGAATTTGGGGTGTTCTACTGATAAGGTGATTATTGCTAATTCCTCCTGATAAGTGAAAGGGGTATTGGTAAATACATAGTAGAGTTACAGAGTCAATAGAGAAGTAGCTACAAGATAGTAATAGTATAAATCAATAGCGTGCTTTAAATTTCATATAATCATTTTCGTTTTTTCGTTAACTTGACGTTTGTTCTAACGTTATACATGTCGTCATCTCTAGTAAAATATGCAGATCGTAACCTCATTATAAACAGTCGATGGCATCCTTATAGTCCTGTATAATCATGGCCATCATTTTTATTCAATCAGTTTCATCAAAGTGGGTGTGTTGAACCTTGTTGAATCTTGATTCGATAGACTTCTTGTTCAAGCCTGCAGATTGATGAACAACTTGATCCAATTCATCATCATCATTGATGATATCGTACAATTCATCACCTGGTAAACCCCAGTTGTTCTTACCAGCACCATTCTTCTTCAAGTTGTTTGGGTTGTTGTTCAAGTATCCATTGTGGGAGAAGTATTTTGGGTTTGGTCTTGATTCATGAACGGTCCATTTGTGAGTTCTAGTCATTGTTGTAGTAGTAGTAGTTTGTAGTTGTAGTAGCAGTTGTAGTTGTAATCGGTTGTTAAGTAAATTAACTGATGATAATGAAGAAAAGAGAAGAGAATAAACTGGGTGAAATAGGAGAAAGTTATGGCCTTTTATACATTTCTCCAGAGTATTATTGGTATATGCTTACATCATACTATTTTGGCTAATTTGGATTTGGAATCTGGTAGAAATCTTGCTAATGCGCTAGTAAATTCGAGAACCGAGAGGAACCGGGGGCTGACTCAACAGTCAACAAAAAAAGTCACCTTCTAAAAAAGTCACTGTTTTTCGCGATCTGATCACATTTCACATTTAAGATTAAAATTAGCCTCCGCATTATTTGGGTACACGTCATTAGAGCATAAAGTATAACCATAACCTTGTGTTTCACTATCACAATTCGCTATCTATTCCTCTAATGGAATATGGAATATGCAGGATGTATTATGTATTAGACTGTGCATCTATTTGTATCCACTTTTGTATATCTCTGAGTCTGTGACTCATCTACTTACCACACCTTAACTACACACTCCTCACTGAGTCTGCCTATGATTCTAACAAGGCGCTGTAGGCTGACCTCATCCTCGGCGCCTTCCCTAATGGCTCTCTTATCCAGGTCGAACACGAGTATTCTCTCGTAATCCACTCCCGGGGCATCTGCCTGTGCCTGACCATTAGGCTGACCACTACCAGGAAGCAGACCCTTCTCTGCATAGTCACCAATGAACCGCTCGTCATCGGGGAAGTACTCACCAGCAGCACCAGCACCAGCATCAGCATCAGCACCGCCACTCACCGCTTTCCTTTCACACCGACTCACTTCCTGTTCCTGTCTATCAACAACTTCCTGTTCCTGATCAAAGCTGACCCACTTGTCGAGCACCTGGTCCAACAACTCACCGCCATACGCCTTCTTGTACTTCATCTTAACAATGTTGGGGATGTAGAAGCCCATGTAGTAGTACTCCAGTCCCAACAGCTCGGTCACTCGCAGTTCCACGAGCGTACTGAGCTTTCCCAGTTGCAAGTGCTTGTAGTCTGGATCATACAGGAAATACACTGAAGACACGCCGCTAGGCAGGATATCCAGCACACCAATGGCAATTAGTTTACCCTTGTGATAATAACACTGATGAGCAGCACCAAACCTGTCTATTTTGTATAAGTGTTTGTCCTTGTTGTAAGAAGCTTTGAACATCGTGGTGAACGAGTCTGTGCATAAGAATCTTTCAAATGAGGACTGTGTCAGTTCACTCTCTTTGTCATTATGGATGTGTATCTGGTATTTCTTGTACAACTCGAACTTCTCTTCAGTCAGGAAGTTTGGTTCGAACTTCAGGACAAACTCTTCTTCATCAATAGAAGTTGATGATGGTGTGGAATTGCCCTTTCTTATGATCTTGTCCAGCTCATTGTTCATATCAAACTCTTTAGCAGTGTTAGGCTCATTTCCAATGAACTTATTGAACTTATTCACTATTTTCCTGAACTCTCTTGATTTCTGCTGGGAAAACAACTTGTTGTTCGTTCTGATGGTGAAGTACTGGCAGCAGTTGTCCACCAAGTCCGGTTTGTAGAGGAACTCACCACTTCTTCTGAACCCGATGTTGATTAGTTGGTCGTACTGTTCTGGCGTTATTTGTTCACTAAAGAACCCAAACGAAGACGACTTTTCCTGGTCGCAGTAGCCACAATGCGAATTCGAGAAGAAGAACGGTTTTGTGATGATCAAACGGTGTTGAAGATCCATCTTTTCGTCTTGTTTTCCTCTTGTTTTGTCGTCTTTCTTTAGTTAATTGTCTATTTATTTGATGGTTTTAATGGTTTTATAAGTGCTTTTAAAACCCCGAGAAATAATAAAAAGATGTTTAAACAATAGTACTTTTGAACAAATATACACAAATATACACAGAAATGTCACTTAACAGGTTAATGTTCAAGAGATTGTACTCAACACAGTTCCACAAACTGTTCCCAAAGACTTTCCAGGACTCTAAGAACCCGTTTTTAGTGGATGCCTCTAAATTAAAGAAGGAATTCAGAAACTTACAAGCTCAATATCACCCTGATATCAACAAAAACGATGATGAAATCTCTTCATTGGTCAACAGGGCTTATAACACTTTGAAAGATCCTCTCAAGAGATCACAATATCTGATTCATGAAGAACACGGTGTTGATTTGAACAGTGATACTTACAAAAACTTGAATAATGATCCTGCTTTATTCGAAATATATGAAGCATTTGAAATATTACAAGATGCTACTGATAAACAACAAGTTTTGGAACTGAAATCAAGTAATAAACAACAAATCAAAGAACTTGAATCAGAACTATCACAACTTTATGGACAAGAACCAAGAAACTACGAAGAAATTATCAAATTAACAATAAGACTCAAATACATTAAAAACATCGAACAAGCCATTAAAAACTGGGAACTTAACAAGCCCATCACCCTCTCACATTAAAAGGTCATCGTCGCTATCTTCACTTCCTCCACCAAGACCATCCTCATCTTCATCTCCACTATCTAGTCTCATTTCATATTCACACGCATCAAATTCTTTGATTTCACTTTCCGTCTTTGGTAATTGTCTTAACCATTTCATTCTTCCTCCAAATGTACTACTTTTATGAATCTTAAACCCAAACACTTTTAATTCATATTGTTTCAGTAGTCCACCCCGCACGATCTTCTTATCAGCATCAATAAACATCTTTATGAATAACCCAGCAAATGTAGTTCCAAAAAATGCACCATCAATATTCAAATATCTAGAACTGCTAGGTAGGTATAAATCAAAACAATTTGGACAATACAGTCTAACGGTCTCTGAACCTGGTTGATCACTGCGTCCAATAGGTAATAAGCTCATATTATCACAATAATAACGAGGACATGTTCCAAAAGCAGAGTTTTTAAACTTATTATACATCAGCTGAAGTCCTTGTTTTGTAAGGATGAATCTTTGATGGATCAATCCATACAACATCTCAGCAGAATGTTGGATCAGAGGAAGTTGTTCCACTGCGATTGGAGCTTCTGGTTCAAAATCAAGAATTTGATCTAATGCTTCTTTATAATAAGGAACAACCGACGAAAGCCCGATTAAATTGAAATCATCCTCGATGAATTCCGTGGCCACTTCCACAAAGTAATCGTGGCCGTACAGCGAGCAGAAGTTGGCGATCCAGCTTTCAAACTCTTCAGAAGAAGACATTTTCCTGTGGTTTGTTCGTTCTCAAAAGGTGTTTAAAGTGTGTGTTTTATAGCTGTTTTTACTAGTTATTTTTGTTTTTGAAGTTTTTTTTTTCTTGTTCATTTTCATTTTCATTTTGATTAAACAAACAAAACAAAATTGTGGTTGATATTTGGCTCAATTTACTCAAATAACCCTGCTTAAAGTGCTATAAAAGACATGAGTCTCCTTCTCCTTTCAACAGTGTACTCCATTGTCACTGCTCTCCAACTTTCCAGCATCCTATTCGCCTTCTTAGCGTCTTTCTACACAAAAAACTCAAAACCTAGTAAACAACTAAAACAGCTGCTTCAACAAAGACAACAACTCAATATCGACAAAGCAGCACTTTCACCACAGAACGAATACGCCAAATGGACGAAGATCAATAGAAAATTGGATGCTGTTGATGCACAGATCAAAACAGTGAAGGAAGAAATATCAACAACAAACACAAACGTTTCATCAAATTTATCCAAATTCAACTGGTTATTGAAACTACCAATCATCTATGCAAGATTTAGAAACCGTCAAGTCATAAAATCAGCAAATCTGTTCCTATGGCTCCCTCTGGCTGTTCAATGGGGGTTGAAGACCAAGAAAACTCATGGGGTTTCTATCAATCTATGGTTATTCTTCTTGGATATCTTTTTGTTTGAGTTGAAATCCATATATAATGTGCTTTATAACACTGAGGTTGTGAGTAAACCTACTAAACCTACAAAAGTTGCTAATTGATACGTCGTTTTATTCTACGCTGGTTTGTTATATAACAAATATAATCAAATGTTTATTCCTTTTAGTGTTTTTGACTCTATCATGTATGATAGAGTATGGGTATCAAGGGTATGTTTATCTTAAACGATAGAAATCTCCAAATGTCAAAACATCATGACTATTCTCGAAATCTTTGAAATATACCAAATTTCTCTTCTTCTTCTTATTCTTCTTAAACTTTTTGAAGTCAGGTTGAGCAGTAACGTTATTCAATCTTTTTCTTCTTGGATCCAATGATTTATGTAAGTATAGTAAATCTTGACAATCTTTTTCATTTTGATCAATGGCTAAATTCTTATGATATATTAGTTTATCCAAAACATAGTGTATCCAGTACACGTTATTCACAGGTTTTGAAGCTTTCCAATCAACAACACCATTAACAACTGGCATTTCTTTCTTCATGTAACGATACATATCATATTGATAGTCTCCATCACCGCTGAAAAACTCTGGATTGTCTAATTGGGAATAAACAACTTCTTCACCATTGGTTAATCTTGAAAGTGTGAAATCAATTAATCTAATATCAATATCTTTTTCTTCACTAATATCATCAATTGAAAGATCTCTTAATCCATCTGCGATTTCTAAATCATTAGAACCATCAGTTGATGCTCTGATAACGATATTACCCCAATGTAAATCTCTATGTTCAAATCCAACTTTTGTTTCGGCATTGTTCAAAACTGAAACAATCTCCCAAAAGATCTTTTTTGCTGTTTTCCAATCGTCAACTTCAAATTTCTCAAGATCAACTCCACCATATTCTAATTCTAGTATTAAATATTCTTGTGAAGGTTTAAAACTATTTGGATTTGGGTTT
Organism: Wickerhamomyces ulmi; assembly: GCA_030569675.1. Classification (NCBI taxonomy): domain Eukaryota; kingdom Fungi; phylum Ascomycota; class Saccharomycetes; order Phaffomycetales; family Wickerhamomycetaceae; genus Wickerhamomyces; species Wickerhamomyces ulmi. The sequence goes on from JAJMLN010000013.1 coordinate 29,929, forward strand.
TGGGATTCATGATAATGATCATAATCATCCCATAGAGTTTGAACTAATTTTGGATAAGTTCCTCTAACAACTGAAGAGTTAATCAATTTGATAAACCCATCGAATGGGGATAATAATTTTGTGATTTTTAGTTCTTGAATTGCATCCTTAACTGATGTGGTTGAAGTGTCCTGATCTTCATCAACGATATCTGTAGAATGAATAGGAATGACTTTAAGAACTTTATCAATCTCACTGGTTTTAAGATCTTTAACTGCAAATACTTCACTATATGAAGCTTCTGCAAGTTTTATCAATACTTCATCATCATTCAAATCTAAGTCGTTTAAGAACTCATCAAATTTGAAAACTTGTTGATCATCAGTTAATAAAACTAATTCACGTAATTCATCACTTTCTTTAACTTCACCTTCACCTTCTTCTTCTTCTTTCAGACTATGACTAGCACCAGTTGTCATTGTAGAAGTCACAGTAAGATTAGTACGTAATGACAAGACAGAACCTGAATGTTTCAATCTTTCATTCAATCTAACCATGGATTCACTATGTGGAACAGGTAATGAAATTTTAGTCTTATCCAATCCAGATTTATTCTGTTGATTGGACATTTTATTCTTCAAGTCATTGATACTTTCCTTCTTAGCAAGGTTTATAGAAAGGAATGATTTTCTAAAATCATTGAATGATGATTTTGGTTTGATTGATCTTATTGATTCATTATCATGATTTGAAGAATTTGGTTGTGATAAATTAGATGATGATGAATTTGGTGGTTTTGATGAAAAAATTCTGGAAAGTCTAAATAATGAACGACTGGATCTAAGACTACTATTCGTACTCATCACACTAAAATTATCAGAATCATTCTTGATATGTGATTTCATTGAAGTTTGAGAAAATTTCTTGTTTAATGTTGGTGCTTCCACTTGTAATTGTGATGTCACTGGTGGTGATGGTTTCTTGCGAGACGGTTGTGGTGTGGATAATGATGATAAGGATGGTCTGTGTAAATTCATAGGTTTTGAAATGTCTTTATGTGATTGTTCTTGCTTTTTAGATTTGGTTAAATCTCTCTTGTGTGAGGATGAAGATGAAGATGGATCAATGTTTGAAATTGATTGTAGTGGTTTTTTACTAGTAACACCAACAACACCTGGAATAACTTCTTTTGAATTACGGTTTATACCACTAGTATCACTATAATCATCATTGGAGCTCACTGATACAGTGGAGATTGCATTACCAACTTTATTCATGTATTTGGTGAATGAAGATTGTGTGGAAGAAGTTGTTGAAAGTTGTGATGTCATTGAAAATCTTTTAGTCTTTGATGAATCATTGAATGTTGAGTTTGAACTTATAGATAATCTTTTCAATTTATCTTTAGTTGATGAAGCTGTACTGATAGTGGAAAATCTCTTTGATCTAGTTAGACTGCTGTTAACAGAAGGAATGTTTTCTTTATTACTATCATCATTGTTGTTAAATGATAACATCGACCATCTTTTAGAACTGGTTGAACTTAATGAAGATCTGTTTCTAAATTGTGTTAACCCACCATTTGAATTATTTCTTTGGAATAAAGGTGGTGCAGTTGAAGCATTCATTGAAATTCTCTTCTCAGCAATCTCATTCTTATAAGTATTCATAACAATCGGTGAGATATCAGACAAGACATTTGTTGTAGATGTAATGTTCTTCAACGGTTTACCTTTCTTTGGTGTGATGACTGATTTTGCAGGAGAACTCATAACGACATCAGAATCTTCATTATCAGAAATTGAAATGTTGATGATATGTGATTTACCATAAGGAACATCACTATCTAAATCCATTGTGTTGTCACTCTCTTCATCTGAATTTTTAGCTTCTGGTTCTTCATCATCGCTGATTTTGAATGAGTCATTTGATATATCGAAATCATCATTGATCGTTGTGATATCAGCATTTTTGTTGAGATCTAAAACCAAATCATTAAGATCATATTTAGCCTTCTTCTTGTTATTGAACTTTCCATACGCCTTCTGATTGAACCCACTTAGGATTATTCCATTTCTTCTATCTTTGTTGCTAATCATGGCTGTTTATGCTGGTTTATTAGCAGTGGCAAGGAGCAATACTGATACAGTTCAAAGAACGTGAGAATGGATCAAAATAAAGAGAAAACTTTCAGAGTTTTTATAGCTAAGTTGAGTAGAGTTGGGAAGTAACGTGTGACTATCTGTTAATGAGTGTGTGCTATGACTTAGAGTGCACTTTATATGTGTTTTTGTAAGGAAAATATGAAACAATATTCAGATCAAATCAATGTTTTGTTATTGCTGGAATCGTCTGGTTTGTTTGTTTTTCAAAACAAAAATTAAATCGGGCCTCAAAAAACTTGTAACCACAGAAACATTAAAGTTTTTGAAACAAAAACAAAGTTTTTTACATTGAAAAAAGTTACCACAGAAACAACTAGGGTTAACCCATGAAATATCTTGAAATTAGAGTTTGTGCATTATTTTGCAGGATGACGCGGTTTCACAACTCAAAATTGGTTGACAAATGGCAGCTGGTTCCGACAGCCTTGTTCCAAATATTGGTTTCAATTAATAGTTGTCTCTCTCTGGAATCGAATGAGTGTCAATTAGTTGAGTGGTCATCTACAATCTATAAGAGTTCTAGTGATTTATATGTATATATGAGTGTATTTGTATACCGTAGTCTATAAAAGAAGTTTTGCGGACTCATTGAACTTCATCAGAGTCACATCATACTGCTTCAAAGAATCCAATTGATGGGAGAGATTCTTCAACTTCAATCCACTATAAAACTTTTCATTTTCAACACCAGTATGATACTTCAGATCATTAACATAATAATCTATTAATCTGTTTGACTTCCTTGTCTTATCCAAGAATAAGAGTTTAGACTCCTCTGTCCGTATGATGTTCATCACTATGTTTGAGAAGAACTCATCTTTGAATGTCATGGCTTTTGAGAGAAACACTAATGTATTCAATGATCTGTCTATCAATTCATCATCACTCAATATACCTGATTTATACGGTAAAATGATATTACGCCGTATACTGTATGAATCAGTCTGTGTGAATCTCGTCCTTAGTATACTCTTGTATATATCAGCGTGCTTCTTCTTGGGTAGGAAAAATGATAGACGGATGAATCTTCTGTATAGTGCAAGAGATTGTAAGTGTTTAGTGGGTAGTCCTAACAGCTGAGACTTTGTTAACTGTGTTGACTTGGTAAAGATTGTCTTATTGGGCAGTTCTCTAATCATCTGGTTTGGTCGAGTTCTGTAGTGATTATTAGTCCATCGAAGCTCATCTCATCATAGTAACTAACTAATTGTATATCTCTGTCTAATCGCCTCTTCGCGCGAATTATAGTGGTGTGTGGGTGTTCTGTTTACTCTTATATACACTACATTTATCAACAAGATAGTAACCAGTTTCAAACACACACACATTAGTAGGATTGCCATGTCTTGATGCTTGTATTCATAGTGTAGCTATATACATCATTATTATATATAAATAAATTAAATAAACATTCTGTACACAGATCACTGCAATGGTCCAATCCAAGGTTTGTCAGCACCATCAGAAGCACCACTCAAATATGCAATCACAGCATCTCCCCACTCTGGTTTTCTCTTATATTGGCCAATAGCAGTTTCTTGTAATCCTTGAATACCACCAATCAACTCTTCGGCTAATCCCTCTTCTTTAATCTCAGACATTGGAGTACAATATGTTCTCACGGTGAAAGCAATAGCACCTGTTCTAGGTAATCTCGTAACAACCTGTCTTTCAGTTCTGAAGAATACTTCTCTTTTGAAATCCATAGTTTCAGGATCTAGAGGTTTCAATTCTTGTCCCTCTTCACCTTTACCAAGTGTAATGTTACATAATTTTGTATGTGTTTGAATGGACCAGTTATTTCTTCTAGCGAAGTTGTATGCCTTGAACTTATCAAAGATCTTGTTCATCTGAGGACGTAGTTTGGTTTTATAGTCTGGAACAGGTCCATGCACTGTAGTTAGTGGCACGTATGCTCTTTTCAATGGATCAAAGCCATTGGCAAACCCGAATATACCACCTTTGAATATGTATTCATCAGTATTATAATTCTTAGCATCTGGAAACAAAATCACATAGTCTTCTTCAATTTGAGTAGAAAGATAGTAATTCAACTGTTTTGGATCTTTGACATCACGAGGGTTGTATGGGATATACTCATCTCTGATCTTGTTGTAAAACTTATCACCTCTCTTTTCAAAATACATAGGATATCTCTCCATTAAAAATTGAAGTGTCATCTCATAAAACTCAATGGTAGGTTCAACAGCGTTATCAGCAAGGAAAAGGATATGTTCTGATAGTTCTTTATCTTCTCTATACTTTGCCTTAAGATCAGTATATTGCTTGTAGGTATCCTCAACAAGAAGCCATTCAGAAGGAGGTATATTATGAAGCCCCATAGTCAACTTATAAGGACCCTTGTGGAAAGGTCTATATTTTAGAGGCGCTTGCTTCTCCCAATCGAAGCTTGACGCAACTGGTTCAATGCGTACTCCTAATGGTCCATATTCTTCTGAATGAACTTGTGTCTTGTTCTTTTGAATATTATCAGGATGGGTATTTGGAGTAGTGATCTGAGCTGCTTTGTTTACTGGAGCGATAAGAATCTTATAGATAAAGTAACATAACAAGGGAAGAGTAACAGTCTTGGATAATAATTGTTCAAGCTTTATTTCTTTAGCTACCTCTAAAAGCATCTTGATCGGTGGTCATAGTGTGGTGTAGTGTACTGAAACCAGAGAGTACATCCAGCCAGTTTTATATAGTTCCCCATTGAAGCGTTTGTACTGAATGTTAACAGTGGTAAATTAGCGTTGTTCGCCTAAAAGGGTTAATTTTTCCACTAGTTAGTGCTTATGTTATACAGAAAAGAAGTGTTTACAGAAGGAGAGAGCGAACCACTAATTAACTACTGATTACTGTTGTTACAGTCGTTGTTTCATAACGGTACACTTTCATGTCTATCAGCACTTATAATTAGACAGCTATGTGTTTGTTCCAATACAGTATATATTTCTTGTTGATTAGCTGCTAATTATGAGCTGATCGTCAAATACCGCGGAGGTCTTACTCTGGTCATCAATGTCACCAAACGCATGTATTTCTCCTATCTGGATCCATGCTGGAGAGTTCATCTAAGAACAGCTCCTTTGGTATCCCTGATTAAGCCTTTGTCTACTCAATTGTGACGTTACTAGTACATATTTATATAGTTGTCACTTAATAGACAACGAACTTTCAGCTATAAAAGAATTCGCGGTTGAGGATCAAAGTTTTGTGTCAAAGTTCTGTTAGGACACGACTCCAAAATGTAAACAGAACTAGAATCAGGATAATGTTCTCTGTTTCTCTATTAATGTTCTCAATGCTCACATTCAGGAAAAGTATAGAGGACTTTGAACTCTTATTGTACTTCTTTATTCACTCGCCACAATGAACGATTACTATATACCAGCTTCGTTAAGATGATGACGTCCAATATCATTCTAACATTAATGTGTGTCTTCCTTTCACTAGTTTCAACTCAGGAATATTCTTATGATACGGACAGTGCAGATATAGGAAAACTAGAATGTCGATTTCACCCTCATCCAAAGACTATTCATACTTCAGACTACCCAGATATCACACACTCTACAAAGGTCTACAGCTATCAATCAGATTATTTGCCTTACTTGTTGGGCACCAATACTGAGACCCAATTCTATCTTTACAGAGACACCGATGATGACGAGTTTTACCAGTATGAGATCAAAATTGATGATGACAATACCAGAATAGTTCCAATAATGACTTTTGGAAGAGTCAGATCAAGGGGACGTCGCTTAATTCCTGACTCGTTCAACTTGACAAAGGTACTTTCAGAGAATGGGGCTGCTAATTATCTGGAAGCTTCACAGATTGAACAACTTTATGGGTTGGCTGGAAACAATTCATTTGAATTCAAGGCAAATACTGTTGTCTGTGTCCCACTCAAGAAATACCAAACACCAGATGAGCTTGGGAAGAAAAGAAGTAAACGCTTTCCAAAACCACTGTTTACGCGGGAGTATGATAACAATAAATTATATGCTACCATTATTCCTTATGGTGTCTTATCCATATTCAACCATTTGGCGCTGGAGTCAGATGTGCGTTTTCACTGTTATCCACCTCTAGCACTTTCTATCAAAGCAATAATACAGCTTTTAATATCTTCAACAATTCATAATAAGATTGTTGGTGTCTTAACTTCTGCCGTTTTCGTTCTAATAATACCATTTATAAATATGACACTTTTCTTTGAAGGTATACCCGAGGATCTATTTGAGACTAGTGATCGTTTTAGTGTCAAATTTGAATTTTTTATCTTAGCGCCTAGTCTTGTGTGTGTTTCCTCTCTCTATGAGATTTGGGAAGTTCTTTTAAAATTGCCGCCAATATTTGATGCCGATATTAGATTCATGAGGTACTTACCTCTCGTCTTCCAGAATGGGATCCATAGAATTGACAGTGATTATCGTCAAACTATAAAGTTAGATTTGATCCTAGCTTTTGCATTTATGATCTGTATGGGTATTTACATATTGACTATGATTGTCAATCTTTTCATAGAAAACGGAAGATTTAAAACATTTAGGGACAAGGCGTGGGGACTTACTGCTATCATTTGGTTTTCTGGAGTCTTGTTTTTTGAGGCTTATATACACTGTACATTTGGAGTGGATCTGATAAGACTCAATGAAAGTGTGGTCAACTTGCTCTATATAAATTGGACTAGCCTTTGCATCTTTATCATCTTGTTCATTAGCTCTGTTGAAAACTCGAAAATATGTAATGAGCTTTACAGTCGAATGAAAGTTTACTTTGAGGATGAAGACACTTATATTTGAGATGCTAAACTTGATATCTAGATGATATAATATTTAGCGGCTTCATTACACAGTCATCATAGAAAGTTCTTATATATTAATGAATTAATTACTCCATTAATGTAATAATATACGAGGTATATCGTGAATATCCATCTCTGGCTGTCGATATCTCTAATATAGAGACTACCATCTCTGGGATACGAGCTCCAAATCATGTGTCACAGCTAGCTATATATAAGATTCAATATCTTAGTTATACCTGACTTCAATAATTCATCGATCTGTCCATCATTGTAGTATGTCAAATTCATGCATCATCTTATCCCACTCTACCTGGATGCTAGTAGCATAAAGAGACAGGTTAGCGGGAAATTTTAAGACTGTTTCATTCTTGGGACAAACCCATGAGATAATTGAGTATCAAATATCTCATATCGAGATCTAATTAGTGTATCTAAGCTGTACATCCCTGATGTTCGTTATCAGGGTTTCATCGAAATAAGCGAGATTCCACGATTTCGTGTCGCGCACGATATTCTTTTTCATACCGGTCTCTTAATTACAACCCACGCAATCTCAGTCGAGTCTAGCCAAACAAAATAGAACCAGGAGCCACCAAGTAGATCACACACACCATACACATCATACACACCGTACACACCGTACCCTGAGGACTTTATCGTCATGGACTTCCATAGAACTTCAATTTGACACGCCAAAAAATGAGGGTTCTCCGCTTCCAAATCGGAGACCCGAGATCTTTTTTTTGTATGAGGGTCTTCAAACACTTGCATAAATGTCTAGCTACTCATGCGTATCAAAATGAGAATAATAGATCATGAGCTTCTAGAAGACATGAGGACATTGTTTGGAATATGGAGCACTTTTCTTCCTTGAAGAATATATAAGGATGGCTCCCAACTTCTTACTTCCTATCTACTCTTCTATCTAGTTATCAACACAAGTTCATCTATTTACCTGATAACCTGTGATCAATTAATTCAGTCGAACTAGCTAAAATGTCTGGCTCTTGTGCTTCCGCACAAGCTGCAACCCAAACTTCTTTCGGACAAACTACCGGACAAACTGGTGAATCTAGCCAAGATCTACTTGAATCGCTCACTTTATCAGCTGTTAAAGCTTACGAAAATGTTGACTGGAATACCTGCAAAGTCCCAGCAGCACAAGACCTGATCAATTCGAGAACTTCAAACACTCCAAGTTCATTTTACCAAGACTACATCTCAAAGAGAGGTGAAGATGCTGGTAACGATATCCCAGAACTCGATTGTGTTGAAAGACTGCACCAGATCGAAGCCAAAGACAACGGCGATGACCTGTTCAACTGCGAAACAATCTACTACTTGAAGAATAATGAGGGCGCTAAGTTCAAACTATGTCCTTATTGTCCAATTAAATGGTACAACAAACTGCCATTCTTTGATACCGTGAGTAACGCTTACACCCACCACATGAATGGTGTCCACGGGATCTTAAACAGCGGCAATGTTGCAAAGCAACCAGCTTTTGGTGTTGTGATAAATACATCTACCAAGAAACATTCAGTATGTGCAGTCTGTCCTTATGATAAGAAAAATGATGAACCTGGTAGCTGTTCAGCCCTCATTCAATTGAATGTCAACAACAATGTTGGCACAGGATCAGCTTTAAAAGCCTACTACAGACATGTTAGCAAATGTCATAAACCATCTTCAAAACCATCAGATGTTGGCCCTGGTATTAACCACAATGAAGAAGTCTTCATCAGTATTGAACAGTTATTATCAGAAGATGAACTTGATGCACAAGAACAAGTCGTTGAGCCTGCCACACCACCTGCTCATTGGGTTCCTGAGGTTCAACAAGTTGAAGCCGAGATCCAAGCTTACGATTTCGATATAGAAGAAATCCTTGATCATTTCACTCCAGAAGGTCTTGGAATTGATGGTATAGACCTTGCTAACATTACAGGTCTTGGAGATGACTTTGATCAACAGCTACAAACTCATATCTACAACTATATGCTAGCTACTGCTCCAGAACATGACCAACTGCCGTACCAAATCAATAACTTTATCCCAGCCACTCTCCCAGGAGATGGAAACTATTATGATGTTCCTGAACTTGATGACTCTCAAAGTAATAACAACGAGTCGATAGACACAGCATCCACACCTGAGAGTATGTATAATATGGTAAGGGTGGAACCGATCAATAATGTGGATGATGAGCTTGATCAACTAGAATGGTGGGCAAATGGAGCTCCCCATAATCAAGAGGTGGTAATACATCAAGAGAATGAAGATGTGATAATAGGTCCTGATACTGGTTTTCAATTGGCTATCCCAATACTCCCTACTTCAAACCAGGCGGTTAGCAATTCGAGACAGGAACAGAATATTGATAATATAGATTGGGTGGGCTTCTTGAATAGAGATGCAATTGGTTTTGGTATGCAGGACAGTGATTTGGATATTATGGACAGAGATGTTGATATGGATTAACAGTTTGGACTTTGATATGGATTTGGATGTTTTCATTAATTTATAGGGAAAAAAAAATGTATAATACATGTATGATTATGATTAATTTGATCGTGAATATAATGTAGAAGAACTCTCGACTAGATCGGCTTGACGCTGGCTCAACTATATTCGCTTCAATATTCTGTAGCCTCCCAGGTTCTTTGTAGAAAAGTTTCATCAACACATTAAACAAGACTTCTACTGTGAAACTAACGAGCTACATATGATCATCATCGAAGAGGTTTTCTTAGAAACAGTATCAAATATAGCACACCTTATATAGCACAACTTCTATAACACATATCATGTCTTTTTAACCGCTTTCATCATACTTTATCAATACGTTAATTCATTAATAGCCGGTTGGACTGGTCTCCCAAATGGTGATCCTCTAAAGGATCTAGTGTTCACTGGTCTTTGTAGCATTTCAGCTTCAATCATTTCCTGACAAATATCATATTGCCTTAACTGATGGTCGACCAAGTCAGCAACATTTCTTAATAATGGAGTTGGTTCTGTACGTAATGGTTTTGGTGGGGGATACTTATCACCCAGCGGTTTCTCATGGAGCTCACCAACAGGCAGTTGTTTGAGTTTTTCGAGCACGTCTTCTTGCTCTGGTTCTTCCTCCACTGGTTCTGGAGTCCTACTGTATTTCACTACTTGTCTTGTGACGGTATGAGCGAACAACTTTCTTGTTTTAGCACCATAACAATCTTCAGATGCACAGGAATCATGCATACATAGATCAAACATACCAGCAGTCAAAGGAGTGATGTTCTTTTCATACAAGTATCTTTGAAATGAGGACGCTTCGAACCTCAATAGTTGTGAATCAACAGTATGGACTAGTTTTTGGAAAAGTTTAGATTCAGAGATGGGTAGTTTTATTTCACTAAAATGGTCATTATAATCAATAATGAAGCTCAAAGAGGTGGGCAGTATTTTAGTTACCTTCCGATGGTGGATTGTAAAGACACATCTATCTTCTGTGAGTTGTGTAACTACCACTGTGTTGGTGTAAGGGTATGGTGTCTTTGCATCCTCTGGAAACAATATCTTTAATGATCTTCTCTTTTCCACCACTTTTGGTGAGAGAATGCTGTAACTTTTCTTCGTCATAGTCTTTATGACGTCAAATTTTGTACTAAGTAGCACCATCTTGTATGATATCGCTCTATATCACTGAACCGTGAGTGGAATGTCCGAGATCAACTTTTGTTCTTGTTCAGTTCCTTTTCGTTTAGTTTGATTATATGAAAAAGGCTGATCGAAAATTGCCCGAGATTTATGACAGATGATCTAAGATCTATGAATTTATGTGAAGATTCAAGGGTTTACAAGATGTCGTATTTCTATGTGATGTTCTATTAACTATGTACTGTATTATTCAAGACCTTTGATCCAAGGTTTATCGCAACCGTCACTTTGTCCGGTCAAGAATTTGATGACTGGTTCACCCCATTCAGGTTTTTTCTTATATTGACCAATAACTTCTTGCATACCTTCAATACCACCGACTAGTTCACCTCTTGACTCTTCATCTCTAATGACAGCCATTGGGGTCAAATAAGTTCTAATGGAGAAAACAATAGCACCGGTTTTTGGTAATCTTGTCAATACTTGTCTTTCGGATCTGAAGAACACTTCTCTTTTGAAATCTAAAGTATCTGGGTCTAAGGCTTTCATTTCTTCACCTTCAACACCTTTGTTCTCATTCATCACAAACACTCTGTTGTGAGTTTGAATGGACCAATTGTTTCTTTTAACAAAAGTGTGTGGTTTCAATCTATCGAAAAACTTGTTCATTTGTGAACGTAGTTTGGATTTATATTCAGGAACAGGACCATGAATAACAGTTAATGGTGCTCTATGGACAGTAGCTGGATCGAAACCAGCAGCGAAGGCGAACACACCTCCTTTGAATATGAACTCATCTGTATCGTAATTTTCTTTATCTTGAGTCAACAAGATAAAATCTTCTTCAAGGAATCTGGATAGGTAGAACATCAATTGTTTTGGTTCTTTAACAGATTCGGCTTTTAATGGGATGTAATCATCTCTGATTTTGTTGTAAATTTGATCACCTTGGATTTCAAAACACATAGGATATCTTTTCAACATGAACTCAGTAGCCATGGTATAAAATTCAATGGCCACATCAGTGATCTCTTCACTGAGGAAAACATTATGTGGTGCTAATTTTGGATTACTGGTGTATGAATTTTTCAAGTCGGTGTATTCTTTGTATGTGCTTTCGACCAAGAACCATTCAGAAGGAGGGATGTTATGAATACCCATAACCAGTTTGTATTCACCTTTCTTGAATGGTCTGTATTTGATAGGGTGGGCTTCTTGCCAGTTGAAACTAGCAGATTCTGGTTCTATGGCGACACCCAGAGATCCGTAGTCTTCATTCAGGGAGGACAGTTTGTCGCTTGATGGTTGTGGGGTTTTTTGAGATGCTAATTTTGGAGAGTTTGGAGAGCTTTGTTGTTTTGGGTCTTGAGCTGCTTGAGGACCCTTCGCTTCATCTGTGATTAGTTTGTATAAAACAAACAGCAGGGCAGGAAATGTTACGGATTTGGAGAGGAGGAGTTGAGGAAGAGACTCTTCTCGTAGTGATCTGACGATGTCTACCAGCACCATTTTAACTGTTTGAAGACTATAGTTGATGAGGAAGTGAAAAGTTTAGATCAGCGAATTGTTTGGAAATTTATAAAATTATTCAAATTATTTATATGGACCGATACTATTACTGTGTCTATTGGCCCATGTCGATTACCCGCATAAAAGTGAAAATTGCACTTTGTTTTGACAGCTGACTCATACTGAAAAAAAAAATTGTGCTTTGACAAGACAGTGACAAGCGACAGCGAGCTGGAGACTCTTTATAGAGATACTTGTTAGGGCTACGAGTTCTATATTATACACTATATTACTAAGAGGAGTCGTGCGTATGTGCTAACCAGGAACAAGTGACTACACTGCCTATTGTTCTCTTTATACAACAATGTCCAATGGCTTCGAAGGTGAGATCTAGTGTTTTTTTTGTGACAGCCTGTTTTCGGCTAACGACAACCGAAAATGGCATAACTACACGAGTATATCAATTATGATCCGACTATGAGGAATCATTGATTATAACCAATATCATCTTCTGTTAAAGTGGTATTACAACTTCTAATATTCTTTCTTATCATCTCCTAACCACTCCATATTAACCACCCTGATTAAGAGATCTGCTGTTTCAAAGCCACGATCATACCATCAACACACTTTGAAAAAGCCAAGTCAAGAATTTAGGAAAAAAAAAAAGACGCTTCAGAGCCAGATCCAAATTGGTAGTCTGTCGGTATCTCTTATCAAGAGCATGTCTTATCAGCAGAACAGCCAACAAAACAAAGTCATCTCCTGCTATACAAAGAACAGGGAGGATCTGCGGTCAATTCTGTACGTGCCTGTCAAGGTGTAAGTAAACTGGTAAGGTAGGAAACCAATCACTTATCTTCTTTCTTAGATTTGTAATAAGCTACCTGCAAGTAATTTGATACACTACTACAATTTGCAAGTAAGTCATATTAATCATTAAATTCATTCCAGCTATATAAACACATTAAATTAATTAGACATATTCGAGCTTGTACCCGGTATGCCCATAATGTCATCAAAGTCAATATTAAAGTCCAACTCTCTTTGATCTACGTAAGAGAGCCATCTATTAACTTCATCATCTTCTGGTAGTTCCTCATTGAAACTATTATAGACCACTTCGTCCGCGGTTGGAAGTAGCACAGCAGCAGGGTTGACCACTGGTTCAATTGGAGAACTAGCCTCTTCGTTTTGTTCCAGATATTCAATTAAATTCATTACTCCATCATAACTCAGATCCAGACCAGGAAGTAATTGATCCAGTCCGGTAAATGGTTCAATAATATTTATATCTTCTTGATCTTCAACATCTTCTGGAGCATCTGTCATGATTTCGTCAAGACTGAAATCGTCATCTTTGAACTCTTCTGGAGCTTGGTGGACCTCTGGAATCCAGTTAGCAGGTGGTGTTGTAGGTTCAACCTCTTGTTCTTGTAGATCAAGTTCACTATCTGGATATAACTGTTCAATGCCGATGAATATCTCTTCGTTGTGGTTTATTCCAGAACCAAAATTTGATGTTTTAGAAGACAGCTTATGGCATTTGGTAACGTGTCTGTAGTAGGCTTTTAAAGCTGATCCTGTGCCAACATTGTTGTTGACATTCAACTGTATGAGGGCTGAACAGCTACCAGGTTGACCGTCCTTTTTATCATAAGGACAGACTGCACATACTGAATGTTTCTTGGTAGATGTATTTATCACAACACCAAAAGCTGGTTGCTTTGCAACATTGCCGCTGTTCAAGATACCATGGACACCATTCATGTGGTGGGTGTAAGCGTTACTCACAGTATCGAAGAATGGCAGTTTGTTGTACCATTTAATTGGACAGTAAGGACATAGTTTGAACTTAGCGCCCTCATTATTCTTCAAGTAGTAGATTGTTTCGCAGTTGAACAGGTCATCGCCGTTGTCTTTGGCTTCGATCTGGTGGAGTCTTTCAACACAATCGAGTTCTGGGATATCATTACCAGCATCTTCACCTCTCTTTGAGATGTAGTCTTGGTAGAATGAGCTTGGAGTGTTTGCAGTTCTCGAATTGATCAGGTCTTGTGCTGCTGGGACTTTGCAAGTATTCCAGTCAACATTTTCGTAAGCCTTAACAGCTGATAAAGTGAGCGATTCGAGCAGATCTTGGCTAGATTCACCAGTTTGTCCGGTAGTTTGTCCGAAAGAAGTTTGGGTTGCAGCTGGTACGGAAGCACAAGAGCCAGACATTTTAGCTAGTTCGATTGGATTGATTGATCACAGGTTATCAGATAAATAGATGAACTTGTGTTGATAACTAGATAGAAGAGTAGATATGAAGTAAGAAGTTGTGAGCCATCCTTATATATTCTTCAAGGAAGAAAAGTGCTCCATATTTCAAACAATGTCCTCATGTCTTCTAGAAGCTCATGATCTATTATTCTCATTTTGATACGCATGAGTAGCTAGACGTTTATGCAAGTCTTTGAAGACTCTCATATAAAAAAGATCTCGGGTTTCCCGATTTGGACGCGGAGAACCCTCATTTTCTGCTACGATCAATTGTTCCATGGACATCCATACAAAGAAAGTCCTCATTATAAGACGTGCGTAGTCGGTCTTGTTGTTTGACCTCGCTTTGTGTGGGCTGGACTCGACTCTTTAATTTACGTGTAGTGCGATTAAGAGGTTTGGATGTTGTGACACAAAATCGTGGATTCTCGCTAAAAAATGATGAAACCCTGATACCTGATAACGAACATCAGGGCGGAACAACTTAGATCCGTTGATCAGATCTTGATCTGGACGATCCACTAGTAAGTAGCTCGATCGTATTATACTAACAGCTTACTGTATCAAGTTAAAGTATACAGCTTTACAGCTCATTCAGTCATCGCTGATCACCGGTTCAATATATAATTTAATGTAATTCTACGCGGGCTCTCAATAACTCTAAAAGCAGCAGCTTTAAGCTTCGAC
The DNA here is from genome assembly GCA_030569675.1 of Wickerhamomyces ulmi. Taxonomy (NCBI): domain Eukaryota; kingdom Fungi; phylum Ascomycota; class Saccharomycetes; order Phaffomycetales; family Wickerhamomycetaceae; genus Wickerhamomyces; species Wickerhamomyces ulmi. The sequence goes on from JAJMLN010000013.1 coordinate 44,995, forward strand.
CTCATGAAAATGTTTCTAAATATTATACGTCCTGGGTGGAACAGTACAACTAAGCTAGGTAGTATGTGATTGTTACATACAGCTATAACCAGCTTTAAGATAGAGAGTTAAAATCGGTAGAACTAACAGAAACGTAATGGAGATGCAGTGTACTACATATATTATCAATATAGATTACTGTATCAAATTCAATATTCAATGATTGATCACTCTATTCTTCATCACTTCCATCAAAATGTAGCTTTACCTTATTGTAAATCCCAACACTTACTCCGCAGTCCTCAATAAAGTCCAGAATCAAGATAGTCACTAAACAGATATTGGACCAATTAATATAAGCCAAATTAACCACACTTTGGTTTAACTTCGTCAAATCTGAATCAAATTTGCACTTAATGTAGAGCTCAAAGAATATCAATCCAGAAAACCATATAGCACCACCAATCGTCCATGCCAAGCTATGAATCCTATGGTGTCTCGTTCTCATTGAAAAAAAATTGACAAATGCAGTCAAAAGATAGTTTGCCATATATAATACAAACATACTGCATTGGCCAAAATCCAAAATACCTCTACCAAAGTTGACATTACCACATTTACTAATTTGTAGCAGAAGCAATTGTGGTATGTGTTTGATGAATTGAAGTTCATCGAGACTTCCTGCTTCGACCAAACGAGTGATTTCATAGATTGAAGATACAACCCAAAGTGCCATGATAAGAAGCGCTTCAGAAGAACTTTCAACTTCAGGGCGCTGGTTGTGGCGATAGGTAACAATAAACGTTATCACGAGATTTGTGAAGATAATTATTAGTGCTGATATTATTGTAACAAAAATAGTTAACGCCTTATTATGCTCAAGTCTTGATACTAGTAACTGCATAGATGCTTTCAAAATCAAAAACAATGGTAAAACAAACACTATTCGACGAACATCCGGGGAATCGAATGCCATCTTTGGAAAGAAACAGCTCAGTAGAAACAAGACAGAGTAGGGAATAATTGCAGAGTATATCCTACTATTCTGATACTCCTGTATAAAAACTGGTTTTGGAGAATCTTTGCTTCTTCTTTTTTCAAGTTCATCTGGAGTTTGTAGCCTATCGAGCTCCAAACAAACCACACTGCTGTCTGGCACTTCAATTGAATGTTTCATAGAGGAAAGGCTATATTCTCCATCTACTGGCATATTCAGATATGAGGCAGGTTGATGCTTAAGCTCATCAGTTAAGTTGAATGAATCAGGTACCAAATAACCTTTTGGTTTGAGTGTCTGAAACCGTGGAATAGGAATCACTTTGAGTTCACCATTATCCTCAGTCTCATATTGATAGTATCTATCACTGTTTTCCGTGTATAAATAAAAGGGCATATATGTTTCGATGTCTGTGCCAAACAAATACTTTAAAGCTTTTGATTGCACACTGTGAACCCTTGTAGGCTGGGTTATGTCTGGATAGTCTGAAGCATGGATAGTAGTGTTGTGAAGATAGAATTGGCATTCGAATTTCCTTCTACTGCTCAGGTAATTTTGATAATCACTTGACTTTGATACGCTGTTTTCCAGAGCTGTATCCAGTACAGGAATCGCACTTGCTTCAACATGAGTAGCATATAATGGTGATAATAAAACAAATAGTATCAGTTTAGTCAACATATTGATAATTGGAGAATGATGTGATGCATAATAGGCATGTGTGAATAGAGGGAAGAGATGAATTTTCTGAGTCCAATTCTACATTGTCTCTGGCATTCATAGAACTGAGAAGATTATTGGAGAGGAGAGCATATTTGAAGCTATGTTTTCTGTTTACCTCTAAAGTAGTGCCGGAACCGGGGTTTGTCCATTGCACTTAACATGTGTAGCCTTAACCATTCGTGAAAGGAATTAATGCACTTGATCAGTTGATAGTCGCCTAACTAGTTTACGAGATTGATCTACCACTGTACATAGTACATAGATATTGTTGCATCAAGAACAATAGTGGACAGAATCTTTACTTGGTAGAATGGTTGGCACCACATAACCAATACAAAGAAATCGAAAAAAAATAAGTTCCGATGCGGGGAGTCGAACCCCGGTCTGCTCGGTGAAAGCGAACCGTGCTAGCCGTTACACTACATCGGATTGTTGTTGACTTTAAAATCCAGCTGGTCCAGCCACTCTGTGAATTTCACGTGATTTAAAAGCTGATAGTCACGTGCAGTGAAAATTACTACTCGTCGACCGAGTCAAAATTATTTTGAAACTAATTTATGTACAAAAATTTGATTATTAGTTCCGCACATACTAATTTACCTTAAAATTGGCTTGACCATAATTGGTAATGGCAAAGCCGCAATTTAATACTGTAGGAACTCTAAAAGTGGTCTTCTGGACCCGGAGATCGATACAGCTGTTTCATAATAATCATTAGCCACGTCGTTGTTCAACGGTTGTCTTGCATATCTTAATTGAAGGGTCCGGTGAATAACGTTAATTTATTATCTAAGGAATATTTGTAGTTTTGTGTCAAACTATAACCTCATGTCTATTCTAACAAACGCACTGGGGAAGTACTGACTCCTTACACAGGACCTTTGCGTTTTGCGATGCACACCAAAAGCAGACACGCTTGCCGTGGGCAGCGGCCGTTCCCAGTTCGTACGAGATAAGCAGGCTGGTTGCAGTTTCCGTGCCCTTTGGGCTTGGTCGTCTGGGATTTCGCTTTTTTTGTAAGGCACTTGAACGCGGAAAAACTCATGAGAAGATTTCTGGGCAGAGTCACGAAGAGATAGGAATTACAGTCTATCTACCACGGACATTGAAATTGGAAAAACTTTAAATGGACATATAAGAACAGAAGATCATCTTCTTCTATTTCTTTTCTTTTTAGCTTTTTGATTATACTACAAGCTAGTTTCATTTTATTTCAATCACTATACAATATGTCTAAAGAGTACGTCAGCTCAGATTTTGAGAAGACAATCGGCTCACAAGAGGATACCGTTTCACATACCGGTTCCCAATCTGATACCAAACTTTCAATTTGGGATAGATTCGCTGTTGCTTTACATGCTGAAAACAGAGGTCTTGAACGTATCACCGATGAAGAAAAAGATCCAAAAGATGGTGCTTTGAACGCTGGTTCAATGTGGTTCAGTGCCAACATGGTTAACAGTGCCATGGCCTTAGGTATGCTTGGTGGTGGTCTATTTGGTCTTTCTTTCTGGGAAGCTACTCTAACTATCATTTTCTTCAATATCTTAGGTCTTTTATCTGTTTCATTCTTCAGTTTATTCGGTGCTCAATTTGGTTTGAGACAAATGATTATTTCAAGATTTTTGGTTGGTGGTTACGCTATGAGAATCTTTGCATTGATTACAGCTATTGCTTGTATCGGTTGGAGTGCTGTTAACGTTATGGTTTCTGCTCAACTTTTAAATATGGTCAACCAACCTCATGAAATTCCACCATGGTTAGGTTGTATCGTTTTGGTTATCATCATTATTATTGTTTCCATGTTTGGTTACAACGTTATCCATACTTACTGTAAATGGTCATGGATTCCATCTTTATTCGTCTTCTTTGTTATTTTAGCTAGATTAAAGATCTCTGGTAACTTTGATGTCGGTGAATTTGGTTCAGGTGAAGCTACTGCTGCTGGTATCCTATCTTTCGGTGGTACTGTTTTCGGTTTCGCTACTGGTTGGACTACTTACGCTTCAGATTACACTGTCTTCATTAGAAAAGATTATCCAAAATGGAAATTATTCTTGGGTATCTCAATCGGTTTATTCGTTCCTTTAGTCTTTACTATGGTTTTAGGTGCTGCTGCCGTCACTGGTATCAACAAAAGTGAAATCTGGGCTGAATACTACCATGAACATCACTCTGGTGGTTTGATGTACTGTATCTTGTCTGTTGATTCCTTAGGTGGTTTCGGTGAATTCTGTACTGTTATCTTAGCTTTGTCTACCATTGCTAATGCCATTCCAAACATGTACACCATGGCTTTCTGTGCGCAAGCTTTCTGGTCACCAATGTCTAAAGTTCCAAGAATCGCTTGGTCAATTGTTGGTAACTTCTTAACTTTAGCTATTGCTATCCCAGCTTACTACCATTTCGAACGTGTTATGGAAAACTTCATGAACTTGATTGGTTACTACTTAGCCATTTACCAAGCCATTGCATACTCTGAACATTTCATCTACAGAAAAGGTTTCCAAGGTTACGATGTCAGTGGATGGAACGATAAAACTAAATACCCAATTGGTTATGCTGGTATCTTCGCCTTCTGTGTTGGTGTTGCTGGTGTTGTCTTAGGTATGGACCAAGTCTGGTACGGTGGTGTCATCGCACAAGAAATTGGCGGAGGTGCTGATATCGGTTTCGAACTAGCATTTGGTTTTGCTTTCGTTGGTTACAACATTGCTCGTCCATTTGAGTTGAAATACACTGGTCGTTAATGACTTGCTTAATGATTAATGTTTGATTTGTTTAGTTTATTGATTTGTTTTTATTGCATGTGTTCTATACATTATATTATATTCTACGTAGTAACAGTAAAAAGTCATATTCATTAAAAAGTGTCATAATCATAAAAAAGTGTCATATTCATTAAAAAGTGTCATATTCATAAAAAGGTGTCATATATTCATTGAAAAGTGTCATATTTGGTAATATTAAAAAAAAGTATAGATTGACACATCGACCATACACATGGGCACCATCGTCGTCGTCATCATCATCAAAAGTATCGTCATAATCATAAAAGCAATAAATAAAAGGGTTTGTTAATAAAAGAAAGTTGTTTAGACTTCAACTTTAAAGGTAAGAACATCGGTGAATGAGTGTAAATTGATACAATCTTCAGCATACTCGACATTAAATTTCAAAGCACTCAAGAACAACTTGCTGTTGTCATAAATAACTTGAAGGTTGTATTTATCCTGGCAGATACCATCTTTTGATGTTTCTAGGATCATAGATCTTGGACTGTATTGAGTAAAATGGTAAACTAGTTGAGCTGGAACGACTTCTAGAATACCAAATTTGTTCTTCTTTTGAGTCTCTTCGGTGTATTTGTGTGAGATGAAGTAGATGATACCATTGTCTAAGACTTGGAAACCTGTGGTTGGGGTTGCACAGATAAAGGATTTTTCTGGTGCTTCACCATCAACTACTTCGTAACCTTCGATGTTAACGTGAACAGTGACTTCGATAGTAGAAGTTTTCTTTGCTTTGAAGAAGGTTTTTGAGTCTTTCTTTGAACAATGGATGTTTGAAAGAACAGAGCAGCGCTTTTTAGAAGTAGCATGGACTGCATCAATTTTGAGGTCGGCCTCTTTGGAGATTGTAGTACGTATCGATTGCATTTTAATAAAGTGTCAGATTGATAGTTAGCTGGATGTATAAAAAGGAAGAAGAGAGAAGAGTTGAAAGAATGGTCGATGTGATCCTCTTTTATATTCGTTGGGAAATGTCCTCAGGTTTGTAGCAATCTTCTCATGGTCCATTCAATAGTGAGCTATATCTTGATCGGTTTCTGTTGCTGATAATAAACATCTCATATCTCATCTCAAATCATTAGATGATCACGCTCATCGAACAGAAAATGTCTCCGCATCTTCAGAAATGAGGTCCAGATATAAAAAGGGTAGGGTTTGCTCAAATGTTTTGATCTGTTGTTCCATTATAACGGTTATCTCAGCTGTTAACTATGCCTTTAACTAATCTTATCGAAGAAATCATTTCGAGAGCAAAATCTCCTCGCTTAACTCTTAGCGAATGGAAAAACTTCCAGATCTCTGAAGGTGTCAAGAACACCAAAGAACTTGCTCTTCACTTGAAAGCTACGCATTGTGAAGACTGCTCCATTAACATCACCGACTACTGCAAAGTCGACATTTATGGTGAAGCTGGTTACTGTTCCAATCCTCACGAGAAATACTTCCATATCGAAACTTACAGACCACATAATTACGATATCTCATATCAAACCATCACAATACCATTTACCAAACATTGTCATGGCTTAGCCAAAGAGTACCGTCTTCCATCAGTCAAAGACTTGTATCTTGAGGAGTACAAGGTTGGTGAACTAACTTTCAAGAGTTCCAAATTTATCAAGTATAAGGATTGGTTAGCATATTTCAAAGCAATGAGGGATACCAACTACCAATTTCAAAAGATCGTTCAGATCTATGTCCCAGATGAGTTCACTGAACAAGTTCCTTCAAAACCTGGCTTCAAGCCATACCTCGAGATAAAGGGTTGTCCTCATGAACCTAGAAAGATCTTAATGGAAAGAGCTGTTAAGAAGCTAAAGATGGCTTGCGCATATTGAATGCTGTGGGTTAACAAATTTTGACGTTATGTGGTAATTATTACCAGTGGAACACACAAAACTGAAAAAACTACAAAACTCTTCTACTTTATATATGTTGTTCCCTGTTGAATTAACTTGATATCTAATATATGATTATGCACTGACGCATTATCGGGTATTTTGTAAGTAAGCTTCGGTGATTAATAGTCTCAAAAATCCGAGACTTTCACAGCATTTATCCACATTTGACTCGTAAATTTACTATGAAGATACAAGTATTTGCACATCATATCACTGATATGTGTATAGTCTTCCTATGTAATAGTATTTAGCTTTCAATTAGCACTAGAAATAGTGATCAGAACTGGAAATGTTAGAAAGACTTTTCTTACCAAAAGAAACCGCGATAGTAACCATATCTAATACAAGATGATTTATACATGTCTAAATCAGTAAATTGGGGTAAAATTTTGTATGTAGTATACCTTTTGAGCTTGTTAGTTCTTGATAAATCCCTTATATGGCTTAGATTCCTCTTAATATAGAAATTTGGATTTTTTACAAAGATTTTAATCACCATTTGATTTTTGAATTTAATAAATTGAGTTTACCCAACATTTTCTAAATCCAAAAAAAATGTAAATATACTCCAAAAGTTGCTCAGAGAACGCAGAATGTGCATTATAGTTGGGATATGACTCAATAAGATACAAAAAGATTGATTATAATTGGTTATTACAGATATAGGTTTATTTCCTATATATTTGTCCAGAACAGGAAATACTTCTTCTTTCGGGTTATTTAATTATTTAACCAGCGGCACAAATTCAAAGTGATTGTCCATATAATTTGACAGATAAACCTTCCCATGGCACATTTTGCATGAACAAATAGCATATTCGTCCATTTGTTTTCAACTAGCGTCTTTCGAGAATTCTTACCTGTGATATTCTTACTTATATCCTCATCTATCTTGGTTGAAATCTCGCCCATTAGTACATATTACACGCTTTGTTGAACTCGTTTACGATTGCTCTTATCAACTCTCCAAGAAATGACTGATATCAACTCCATTTTTGGCACATCCGTTACAGAGGCTGTCAATGCCTCCATGGCAGCTAATAAGACCTTGGTGGTTTATATTACAGACTCATCTCCTACCGCAGATGAATGGATTAATGGTTTGTTAAGCAGCGAATTACTCCAGATTCTTTCCGTCAAGGCAGTGAGTCTAAGATTGATCAAAAACACCTCAGAATGTGCAATGTTTGAACAAATCTTTCCTAACGTTATTGTGCCTAGTATCTTCTGTATCAAGGTAGCTGCTGTTCTTGATATAATACATGGTGATATTGACAGAGAGACGTTTGAGACAAGAATTTACAAAGCTCTCCAACAAGCCTCAAGTCCTACACCTCAAAGTACACCCCAGTCTTCCTCATCACAACAAAATACAACTGCACCATCACCATCACCATCACCATCACCATCACCATCAAACCAAAATTCTACAAATCCAACACCCGTTCCACCTCGTGCCCCTGTTCCTGTTGCTGAATCCCCATCTATACAAACGAGAGGCACACCTTCCAGTAGATCACCTGCTCCATCAACAGCTAATATCGATGTTCCAAGACCAAGAAGAGACCATAAAACTCTCAAAGAACAAGCTGCTGAAGTGGCAATCAAAAAGTACAAAGAAGATCAACTTCGAAAGAAGAAAGTAGATGATGAAGAGAGAGAACGGGTAAAAAGGTTATTGAAAGCAGATCAAGAAGAGCGTAAATTAACCAATAAAAGAAAGACAGAAGAACGTGAAAGACAGAGAAGACTATCTAATGATGAAGAGATTGATGATGTTTCGAAGATTGACGAAATTATTCATGAACAACAGACGTTGAAGGATAACGTGCGCAATAGAAAACAATCTCATAGTGGTGATGTTTGTGTATTGGCTATCAAGTTACTCGATGGTACTTCCATCAAGCATACATTTGGTGCCAATCAGAGCTTAAGCGATGTCAGAGAATGGGTTGACCAAAACCGGACAGATAATGGTGATCCTTATTGCTTTCATCGAACCATTCCAAGAGCAACTTTTGATATTAGTGAAGAGGAAAAGACTCTAGAAGTTTTGGAGCTTACTCCAAGATCTGCCTTGATATTGAAGCCTTATAGTAACCCATCAAGCTCTTATGAAACAGGAGTACCACACAACTCTAGTGGGGGCCTCATTTCAAGAATTCTGAGTGGATTTGGATCATTCTGGGGTGGCCCAGCTGCCCAACCGATCAGATTAGCGGGAGAGGAGGGCCCATTGTCTGCTGAAACCCCAGTCTTACCTGAACGTGATGATCTAGTTGAAGGCTTGAACTCTCCAACATCATCGATGTACGCTTCCCCTGCACTTTCTCCAGCACCAACAGTTCCCGCACTAGAGATCTCCCATCCTTCTGCATTGAGCTTGAACTTGAATCTACAAAATGAGCCTACAGAAGTACCTCATCGACCAGTAAGTCCATTGGTTATAGGTTCTGGGCCAGAACAACCAGTTCTCGGTTCACGGGGAAATTCTAGCCAGGTTATTCCACGTATAAGAACTCTCAACAATAGTGCTGCTGATGACTGGACCACATACAATGGGAACCAAACCAAACTGGAAGATGATAAAAAATGATTGGCCTATTTATAGCAATTAATACAAATTTTATGATGTTTGATTTCACATTATGATTAAAATCGTAATGTCTATTTTTAGTTACCGAATTAGGAAGTCTACTATATTTACCAGGCACGTAGGAAAAACAAAAGAAAACGTCACTATTCACAAATGAAAACAATGCCAGATTCACACAAACAGACTTGATTTCGACGTGTTTAACTACTTACTAAGTCGGTTTCAAGATGCCTGATAGCGATTCACCTGTGGATGGCAGAGTTGCCTCAATTGCAACCGAAAACAGCCAACAGACTACTGAAAATAATGGATTTTCCGTTCAATCATCAGCCTCAACAGTGCCTACTATAAACAATAACAACAACTCCAGCGCTAATAGTGGCAGCAACAACAACAGCAATAACTCAAATCAACCTGGAAAGCTTGTTCCTGCCGGATCTCCTGGATTGTTGATTGAAGACAAGTTCATTCAGCTACTAAATTCAGATGCCGCAGTCGAGGCATTGCTATTGAGATTGAAGAAGAGTGTCAATACTTGTGAAGAATTTGGAAAATACGTGAGAAAGAAGGCTTTGTTAGAACAAGATCATGAAGAACACTTGAAGAAAATCACAAGAGCAACTCAAGATTCTTTCAAGAATACTCAAAACTTGAAAAGTGATTCTTTCACTTTGAATTTTGATAAGATCGTGAAAGTCGATGAAAGAATTGCTTCAAACCAATCTGCTTATAGCAAACAGCTATCTCAGATGCACGATGAACTAGCTTCATTAGGAACGACAATTTCAAGACAAAGAAAGGCCATTAAGGAAAATTTCAAGAGAAAAGAAAGAGAAGTGGTGGACGCTATAAATAGTGCGGAAAAAGCCAAATCTAAATACGATGGTCTTTGCATTGAACTAGAAAGAGTTAGAACAACTGATCCAAATAAGAAGACATTCACATTGAAAGGTTCCAAAACCTCAAGTGAACAAGAGGACATCTTACAAAGAAAAATCGAAGCTGCTGATGCTGAATACAGACAGAAAGTGTCTACTTCAACAGGACTAAGAACTGTTTTCTTGAATAACTTTAGACCAAGTACCACTAGACAACTAAAAGATTTGATTATTGAGATCGATATTGCTATGAGTGCACAACTACAAAGATATGCTACTAGAACAGAAGATTTGGCTTTGCAGACTGCATTGAGTGTGAATCCATTACAAGGTTCAAACATTCAACCATTAAAGAATATCGCATCTGCAGTTGACAATGAACGTGATCTATATCAATATATTCTCAAGAATACCACTCCTGGCTCAGTTTCTAAACAGCTCACACCAGTTGAGTATAGACCAAATCCAATTATCTCACCAACATCTGCTATCAAACCAAAGGCGTTATCATCCATCAATGTTAATAACACCTTACCACAAGGTCGTAAGATTTCAACTCATGCTGAGACTCCATTTGGAAATTCTTCACAACTACAACCACAAAGTTCCTATAATGCAAGATCAGCAACACCAGATCTATCTCAATCTACATCAGGCTCACCATATTTGCCATCCACCACTGCATCCGTGGCTAGCAGCGTGATGACAGGACCAAGACCTATGTCTGTGATCAATAATGATGATGTTCCATTACCACCAGGTACAAGTGCCGGATTCAAGACTTTCGGAACACCAATTGGAGACTTGATCAAATATGAAGATGATATGGTTCCATCTTTAGTTCGTCAATGTATTTACGTTGTTGATAAATATGGTTTAGAATTAGAAGGTATTTACAGAACAAGTGGAAACAGTGCCACTGTTACAACATTGAGAGATTTAATCGACAAGGATCCAACCAACATCAAATTGTTACTGCCTAACCCAAGCTCAGTAACAGATAGTGATATTTATGCTGTTGCCTCGCTATTGAAAAACTTCTTTAGCTCATTACCTGAAGCATTATTGACCAATGATGCAAGTAAATTATTCTTGGAACATATCAAGATCCCAGATCCTGACGTGAGGCAGAAAAAAGTTCATCAAACAGTTTATGAACTACCAGATGGTTCATATTGGACTTTGAGAAGTTTGATCTTCCATTTAGCTAAAGTTTCAGCACATCAAGATATCAATTTGATGAACTCAAGAAATTTGAGTATTATATGGGGACCAACTTTGTTCCCTAAGGATAACTTCAACGCTTCTGATATGAGTTATCAAGGAAAAGTTATTGAAGAATTGATCATTCACGCTGCTGATATCTTTGAAGTTGAGTGATACATAACTATATATATATAATAATGACATTGTTTTCTATTCTACGATACACACGTAGCTCTATAAATATCCAACATCTTATGTCTATCTTTATTAGTTTGATTATGGTACATATCTATAAATCGCACTTGTGCCCATTCTTTCGATATATTCTTGAACAATCAATTGATCAATATTTCTCTTCACATCAGTGATCTCCACATTATAAACACCAAGTACGTTATCAACCAAATCATCATGAAGTATCTCTTTAGAGTTTTTGAGTACTCTAACGATATAAGCTTTGATACTATCGTCTTTCTCATAGTTAACATATTCATCAATCTCATCAAGGACTTCTTCAACCTCCTCGTTACCATTCTTTAGCTTCATCTGTATTTGTTTAATCTTGATAGATTTCTTCTTGTCGTGGAAGTTTTCGTTGAATTTATAGCTTAACTCACCATTCAATGTACTCTTGAGTAAGATTTTATGCTTTCCTGAAGTGAAGGAATATAATATACTTGACAAGTTTTTAGAATCAAGACCAGTCTTGGTTTTTAGTTGGTTATATGTTAGTTCATCATTATCATTGAAAGCTAACAACACAACACCTTGTGGTGTGCTCACTTGTAGTTCCTTATCTCCATTCTTGAAACTAGCCTGTATACTCATATAACTCAAGCCTGGTGCCCATGTTAGGTTCTTTTTCTTTCCGTCAAGATATAATTCTTGGAATTCTGATAACACAGAAGATAAATCATCAGGTAATAGAATGCTTGATTTAGATGGAGGCCAGTATTGCGAGTTCAAGATTAATGGTTTGAAGTCTAATGGTAGTGTAGTTGAAGGGGAAAAGTTTTGTCTCAAGGTTTCAGATTCTTCAACATCTTGTATCATTCTGTATAATGGTTTACTCTCTTCTGGACCGACTTCTGATTGGATCAAGTTTAAAAATTCTTTTTCCAAAGTGATAAATTTTGATGATGACATTATAAGTCTTCTGGACAATGCTTTTTGATAATTCTTGACAAATACATCTTTTGATTTCATGGATTTGAAGATTGTGAAGGCATCTTTTAAAGTCCCCAAGTTTTCCTCATTGTCAACTGTTGCTTTTTTGAAGAACGAATCCAAGTACCTTAACAGTTTTTCATTGATACTAGAAGCTGCATTTGAGGAACTTTCTAAAGCTTGCTCGAAAGCTTCTCTGGCCTTGAACTCAATTGTTATATCATTTTCCAAAAAGTCCTTCACTAAAATATGTAATTGTTTCTTGATAGTGACCAGTTGTTCTATTATGTCTGGTTTATTATCAAAGAGGATCTTCGTTGTTTCATCAATAACAAAAGCACTGAAGACTTTAGCCAGCACCTTTATATAGTTTTCTGAAACTTCAGGGTTTGCTGCAATGAATTGATAATAATATTGTAGCTGGTTGAACCTCCTACTCGAAAGTAATGGTCTGATGGCAACTGATGCAAATGAGTCAAAGTCTTCAAACAGGAGTTCTTTCACAGCAACATGTCTTATTTTTTTAGCAAGCTGTGCTAGGAAATGGTTGGTTTTCCAGAACCGTATTTCATTTTGAATATAGTTGAACGATACCTCAAAGATATCTTGTGGCTCTGTTGTATCCATGATTTCCTTTCTCTTATCTTTGAAGAACTTCTCACTCGATTCAGTAATTCTAGATTCAAGATGTTGTATATCTTTCATAGCCTGCTCAAGCTTGCTAACGGATTGTCCTAGAAGAGCCTCAATTTCTTGATCCTGTGTATTTCTGAATTGGTTGAACAGATCTAAAACACTTGATATGATAGACTCACCCCATTCTGGATCCTGTTCAAACAAGCTCAGCCGTAGACAAAGCCAGAAGTAGTCGTCAGTGGTCTGTTTTGATGGATGATTCAGCAAGTATGTTCTATCAAGATATAGGTAGATTCTAGAGGTCACTTTTGACTTGGACTCCAAAAGCTTTACCATAGACACGAAATTTGTAGCTGTTTCAACAGAAGAGGTGATAACGCCTGCGTTGAACTTCTCCTTTAAAGAGTCCGCAAATCTACTAATATGCTTGTATATGTCTGTAGTGATGGCTGATTGTTGTTTATAGCGACATAAGAATTCAACATTTCTGTATAGTCTTTGATAACTGGTGGTTATAGTATTTGAAAGGTTTTCATCGTCAAAAAGCTGGGTAATTTGGGTATCGAGCTGGGATTTGATAGTAGAAAGATAGTGCGAGTCATCCAATACCTTTCTGGATTCGGGTCTAGCCCTACGAACACGCACAGACATCGAATTTTAGCCTGTTATAAGTGGTTTTATAGTGACACTTCTTTATGTTTTTGAATTAATGTACTTCTTTTTTTGTTTCGCGAAATCTTCAATTGTTTATATTTTGAAATATTTGTTGATTTGTTCACTAGTTTTAACACTTTTGAGAAAGCACTTAGCCATCAAGAGAGTGGTTTAGAGCTTATATAACACGCATATTTAGAAACTATGGGAAACAACGAACAGAACGGTGCTAATAACACCGCAAATCACTCACATGATGCTAAAAGTTTGAGCATTCTATACAAAAGAAAAGGTCATTTCGACACTAAAAGAGATGAGATTCTCAGCAATTTCCAGAAATCAGAGGCCCACGAAGAGCTTTTGAAGAAGGTGAAGGAGATAGTCACCAGCATTGTCAAGAAGAACCCAGAACTTCTTTTGAAGAACAAAGGTCAATTGGCTGCGTTGATTGAAGGAACTATCAGCAGAAGCACAACTACAGCTGTTGACTCCAAGACAAAACTCACAGCACCAAATGGCTTAGCTTCCAGTTCCAATACTCTCATGAACAGTGCTTCTGGAAGTAAACCAACCATCCAAATAGAGAATCCATATGGTAACTTATTGGAGATTTTTGATGAGGAGGTCAAACAGAACACCATCGGTTCTCAAGAACTGAGGGACTCCATCAGAGCTGAGTTGCAGAGACTGAGGGGTGATTGAACATTATTTGAGCATGAATTGTCTCAACATTTGTTATAGGCTACACTCAGGTACTTGCAGTTGATTGATTGATCCATCTCGATGATTATCTTTAATCGTATCAGAAATAAAAGCTTGATAAACAGACAAACTTCCCATCGAGATAACTGCTGCCTGAATGAACCCATATAGAACCATATACCACCCAATATTGACACAAGCTGTGATAATGAGCTCTTCAAACAGTCGGTATTTATACTATTTGGCTTACTCAGTGTTTCCTAATTGAGCGATTTGCCTGATTGGGGATTTATTCCGTCACCAGCCCTTCCCAGAAAAACGTATTTTGGGATAAAGATTAACGAATTTCCACAAAAGTAAAGAAACAACCACAAACAAATAAACACATCAATTAACCCGTTTCTGTTTTTGCTTATAAGGTCAGATCACTTGATTAGTCTTCATCTTTCACTCCGAGACTTTTCCTGCTTCACAATCGCTTTATACATCAACTGCAACACTCGTTTTTGATTTGCCATTATGAAGTTCGCTATCGCTGCTGCCTTATCTGTGACACCTCTTGTGTCTGGGTTTGTCATCCCACAATTCGCTAATTCACTAGAAGAACAAGTTGCATTCTCACTAGACTCCCTCACTAATGTTGGTGAACACTTGAAAACCAAAACTCCGTACGAGAAACTTCCATTGGTCGACTCCGAGTCCTTACAAAACTTGATTACTGTGGACCAATTGAATGCAAGTGCCATTGAATTATTTGAAGTTGCCCAAGCTTCTGTTGGTAGATATGGTCACCCAACTAGAGTTATCGGATCTCCAGGTCACTGGAAGACCATAGATTTGATCACCTCCACCTTATCAAACTTGACTGACTACTACAACTTCACTACCCAAGAATTTGGTGCTTTAGATGGTAGAGTTTTCAACTACTCATTGTCATTAAACAACGCTTCAGCTGTTGCGAAACCATTCCAATTGACTCCTCCTGCTCATGTCTACTCCGCTGATTTATTTGTTGCTGAGAATTTGGGTTGTGATCTATCAGACTTTTCTGGAATACTTCCAGGAAGTAATACCATTGCTTTAGTTAAAAGAGGTGTTTGTCCATTTGGTAACAAATCTGCCAATGCTGGTAAATCTGGTGCTAGAGGTGTTCTTATCTACGATGAAAACTCCGATGACATCATTACTGGTACTCTAGGTACTCCAGATCCACAAAGTGTTGGTACTTTGGGTATTAACCGTACTGCTGCTCAAGAACTATTAGATTTATACCACGCCAACGAGTCAATTTCTATTGACTTCACTATCAACTCATTTATTGGTTACATCAGAACCAAGAACGTTATTGCTGAAACTATTTATGGTGATCATGATAACGTTGTTTCATTAGGTGCTCACTCAGATTCAGTTGAAGCTGGTCCAGGTATTAACGATGATGGTTCTGGTACTATCAGTTTGTTAACTGTTGCCAAACATTTAACTAACTTCAAAGTTAAGAATGCTGTCCGTTTTGCTTGGTGGGCTGCTGAAGAAGAAGGTTTATTAGGATCCAATTATTATGCTGATAACCTAACTCCTGAAGAAAATGCCAAAGTCAGATTATTCATGGATTACGATATGATGGCTTCTCCAAACTACGAATACCAAGTCTACAATGGTTCCAATGCTGTTAATCCAAAAGGTTCTGAAGAAATCAAAAACTTATACATAGACTTTTATGAATCCAAAGGTTTAGACTGGACTTTGATTCCATTTGACGGTCGTTCCGATTACGTTGGTTTTATTGATCATGGTATTCCAGCAGGTGGTGTTGCAGCTGGTGCTGAAGGAGCAAACAGCGAAAACGGTGAAGTTTTGGATAAATGTTATCACGAACTATGTGATGATTTAACAAACATTGCATGGGATGCTTTCTTAGTTAATACTCAATTGATCGCTCACAGTGTTGCAACTTATGCTAAGAGTTTAGAAGGCTTCCCAGAAAGAGAAATTTCTGAAGCTACTATTAGCTCTGCATCATACTCATTCAGAGGTAGTCAATTGATTGTTTAAGCATGGAGCATATAGTTCTTTTACGTGACAAAGGATCATGGTTTACTACTAAATACCAGTTATTAGATATAATATATATGTGAGACTTAGTTCATCATACTCTGTAGCTATCTAGCTGTGCACAGCAATGATTACTATGTAAGTCGAAGAATATATGTGTTCATGGGAGCACTACGTCAACTTTGTCTTATATAGTTCTATAATTGATTATAACTAGACAAATTTACGTTATATACTGTACTCTTATAACATCATTGATCAATATAGTGACCATTTGGACTCCATCATCTGGCGTTCACCATTTTAAGATCAATGTCTTCTTTGTCTGGATCTTTTGTTATTCATTCCACCAAAGTTGAACTTCATATTATTACCAAATGGGTTCCCACCAAATGAATTTCCACCAAATCCAAATCCACCTTGTCTGAAATTGAAACCATGTGCTCCTGGGCCACCTGGACCTGGACCTGGACCACCTCTTCCACTTTCTGGATCATTTGGATCTTCACCCATGTCGTAGTTCTTTCTCAATTGATCATCAGAAAGAACTTCATAAGCGTGATTGATCGATGTCATTTTCTCTTGAACTTCATCTGGGGATAAATCACCTTTATACTTATCAGGATGGAAAAGTTTGGTCTTTTCACGATATGCTTTCTTGATTGTTGGTAAATCAGCATTTCTTGGAACATCTAAGATCTTATAATAATCATTCTTTGGTGGTTGTTGCTGTTGTGGTCTTCGTTGTTGATGTTGCTGTTGTTGGTGGAAGTACTGTTGTTGTTGATGCTGTTGTTGACGTTGTTGTTGCTGTTTATATGCTTGGAGTTTCTGATGACGTTGTTGGTATAGTTGTGTTTTTTGCATGTTTGGTTTGGTGGACGATAGAAGGTTTTGGACTTTGTTGTAGTCGTTTTTGGATAAAGCAGTGTCTATGTCGTGAAGAGTTATTAGGAAGAATTTGGAGTAGGATTTATCAAGTTTGACTAGTTCAGATGCAAATTTCTTGAACTCTTTCACGTTGTTTCTTAAAAATGCATCGAAAAGTTCAGTTTTGATGATCACAAGATCTAAATAGTTATATTTCAGATTGTATAATTTGTTGAATTCTTGAGATTTGAACTTGATGAAATCCAAATTAGTCTTGTAATCTTCATTAACTCTTCTAATCTTATGGAATTTCTCAGGAGATGTTAGTTGATTAACTAAATCCTTAACATCAATCTCAGGTATATCAACATCTTCATCAGATTTATCGTCTTGATCCCATAGTGTATAGATCTTATGGAAATTAGATAATTGTGAAAGCACAGAACTGTACTTATTCAACACCTTGGAGTTTGCTTTACATTTTGCATTATCCATATCATAATGGATACACTTCTTGTTCATATTCAAAGCACCGCTAAGTTCAACAACACCAAATAGATAAATATCTGACAAGGTGTTTAGATTATCAGAGTTCACAATTGGTGATATTTTAAGTAGGTTTGAATAATCATCGATCAGACTTGGAAAGCTTGCTAATTGTTCAGTTGTGTTACCACTTGTCTTGATAGAATCTGTGATGAGCTGGATTCTTTGGGATCTTAATGTAGAGTCAAGAGGTGATACATTTATAGCTTTAGTTAAACTGTCAACTGTGTTTTCTGAGATCCATTCATGTAATTCTTTGAAAGTCGATTCAACTCTTTGGATCTCTGCATCATCCTCTTTATAAAGTGCTTTGAGCTGATCAAAGACCGCATGGTTTCCATGTTTAATGACAAGATCAAGTAAACTGTTTCTAGCACCAAGATTTTGTGGGTTAAGTTGTAGAGATTTTAGAAAATCAGCGATTGATTGGGACTCTTTTCCCATGGAAAGCTCGATGATTGCCTTCTTATGATACATCTTTGCAAGAGTAGATGATTCTGTCTTTTCTAGTTCTTTCAATAGAGGTGAATTTGTGAATATTAAGGAATCATATTGGCTCAATAGCTCACTTGATGGACCTTGTGTTATGAACTGAGCATCTATTGCGCTTAAACTCTCGTGGAATTCTTTGGGAGAAAGAGCAGTGCTTACACCTAGAAGCGATAGCAGGACACATACAGTGGTGACTGGTTTCATTGTGCCTTAAGTTGTCTATGTTTAAAGGTATTTGCAAAAGTTCTGTTTTTGTTATGTATTGTTGTTGATGTGTCAATTATTTCTCGAGACTCATAGAAAAAAAAAAAGTTATCAATCGCATCTTCACACTGAAAACGTCACTGAAAGATCTGGCCAAGTTAGCATCTTTTGAAGTGTTGTTTACGCTTTATTTCAACTACAGATGAATGGAGATAACAGAGAGAATATTATACTGTGATACTAACAAAGATATAGAAGATTGCTCTGTTATTCTTCAATTTATGCTATTTCAATCAATTTGCCATTGAGCTACGCGTTATAGTACAAGATCATTGAAAGAGCGTCTTTTAAGCTTAACTCTACGACTAATACGAAGAACGGTGATCTACATTGGGTCTGAAAGCTCTTTAATACTTTACAAGAGCATCAGAGCAAAGTACAAATGACCTTAAGACGCTAGTGAACCCCATCATCCTCAATGCATAGACATAGTTCTAATTCCTTGGAAGTGATTACGTACATCTTGAGCCCTGGTTCTAGCCTTTTTTTTTTTTTTTTTTAATTTATTTATCTCCGAACCGGCCGAGAAATCCCATAAAAAGAAATTCCAGACATCCAGACACCATTTCTTAGGCAAGGAGGGTAATTTTACCAGCTGCTTCCAAGCTGATACTTAAACTGAGACGAAGCCCCAGTAATGAAGAGCTCCTGAAATTATTGTCGTCTCAGTTTGATTTCACTCTTTAACGTTTCATATACTTCAGAAGGATCATGGGTTACAACAGTCCAATCGGTGGTGTTACAAGACATCTAAATGCTACAACCACAGTTCACGCTACTTCATTCTCGATTTTGAAAGATTACTTTAAAATCGGTAATAGAATGGCCATTATTCAGGTGCCTACCGAAACAACTAAGAACAAGGTCTTGATCTGGTCGAGTATTCCAGTTGCTGATGGAACTTTTGATAAAGTGTTGGATACTGTTGCTCAAAAACACGGATTCTCAAAGGGTGAAGAGCTTGAAGTTGTTGCAGCCGTTCTACCAAACAGAGTTCATGACATGGCCGCTATTGGATTGAAAGAGAAATATCCAAATATCAAGCTAATTGGTCCTTATGGTGCTAACCCAGCTATCAAGCTTGACTATACTTTGAAGAAAGAAAATTCTGAAACTGTTGTTAAAGGTGAAGAGATCGATCCTGCTCTTAAAAATTTCGAGTTCCTACTGTTGAACAGTCATGCAAACAAAGAAGTTATCACATTTGACAAGAACACTAAAACCATCTTCGAATCTGACTTCTTCTTCAACGTCCCATACGATGGTAAGAACACTGAACAATTTCCAAACCAGGACAGACACTCCGGTTTAGGTGGTTTTGTTACTCAATACTTGAATAACCAATCCAAATTAGGAAGATTCGTCATGACTAAGAGATTATACAAACAAACCGAATACAGTAGAAAAGAATTCCAACTCTTGAACAAATGGGACTTTGAAAACATCATTTTAAGTCATGGTAACATTGTTGAAAAGGATGCTAAGAAGGAATTGTTGGCTGTTTATGGCGAATATCTAAACTAAAATAGACGGAGTTAATTTTTACGAAAAAAACGTAAATGCGGAGTTAGGAAAGCGAAGTGCGAAATTTCCTTATTCGGTACAGCGCTGCGGGACTCGAATCCCGTAAAAGATGATGATGATAAGCAAGTCAGCTCAAATGGATTGGACCAATGTAAAAAGTATTTAAAAGCTGGTGTTCGCTGAGATTCCAATGTTTCTCTTCAATCTCTTTCTGTAGTTGAGCTTCACACGTTAACAAACTCTCATAAACAGCTCAAAATGACCGTTTCATCACAATCCTCTGTCTTTCAAACCGCACTAAAGCCTTTACCTATCGCTATCAGTGGTAAAGGTATCTACATCACCGTGAGGGACCCTGAAACCGGTGAAGAACGTACGCTATTTGATGCAAACTCTGGTGCCGCTGTGTCTTCTGTTGGCCATGGTGACGAGGAGATCCAAGAGAAGATGGTCCAAGCCGTCAAGAACCACGTCTATAGTTTCCCTTACTTAGCCGCCAACTTACCATCTGAGAACTTGGCCAAATTCTTAGTTGATAATTCTCCAGAAGGTGCTTTTGAAACTGCTACTTTCACTGGTTCTGGTTCTGAAGCTAACGAAAACGCTTTGAAGATCATCAGAAAGTACCATATCGAGAATGGTGATTTGAAAAGAGTTAAATTCGTTTCCAGAAAACAATCTTACCATGGATTCACTTTAGGTGCCTTATCAATCTGTGATAATGTCCGTAAGTTTGAGTTCAGCGATATCTTATTACCAGAATCAGTCACTCCAAAAGTTTCACAAGTCTATCCATATCGTCTACAACAAAAAGGTGAATCTTTAGAAGAATACAAAGATCGTCTACTAGCTGAAATCGAAGAGACTTTTATCAGAGAAGGTCCTGAAACCATTGCCGCATTTATTGCTGAAACTGTGACTGGTTCAACTTTTGGTTGTCAAACTCCAATTCCAGGATATTTTGATGGTGTTCGTGAACTATGTGACAAATACGGTGTTATCATGTTCTTGGATGAAGTTATGTGTGGGTTAGGACGTATGGGTTCTTTCCATGCATGGCAACAGTACATGAAAGAAGGTACTGGTCCAGATATTCAAACAAATGGTAAGACATTGGGTGCTGGTTACTCTACTATTGCCTCCATTTTGATATCTCCAAAGATCATGAGTGTGTTCAGAGCTAAAAACTCTTCAATTGCAGGTGCTCAAACTTATCACTCTCACTCCTTCAACTGTCAAGTTGCTTTAGACGTTCAACAAAAAGTCAAGAGAGACAACCTTATTGCAAACATAAGTGAAGTTGGTGATTACTTTGGTGAATTGTTAAGATCAAGAGCAGAAGAAACTAAGTCAATTGGTGAAGTAAGAGGTCGTGGTGGTTTTTGGGCAATTGAGTTTGTGAAAGATAAAGAAACAAAAGAACCTTATGATCCTTCTATTGGATTTGGTGCCAAGTTTGCATCTACATTATTTGCGAATGGGGTATACCAACTTCCAGGTGGTGGAACTATCGACGGTAAGATTGGTGAACACGCACTATTTTCCCCAGCTTATTCACTTACCAAAGAGGAAGCTGAGAAAATTGTGGATATCGTTATCAAAACTGTCAAGGAGGTCGAGTCATCTATATAGATTGTACATGTCAATTGATCAAGAAATGACACATTTAATAGTTAAACTATAGAAAACATGTAGAAGAAGGAGTAGCTTTCAGGTAGAATGACATATCTCTTTGTCCAACCTTCTGAGCAGTTAACTGAAAGTGTCAAATGAATCAAGCTTATTGTTACTAATTCGGTTTAGGCTAAGATAGTCATTTTTGTGGAGAAGAGTACTAAGCACTATTTGTCAATATAAATCCGCTCAAAATTAACTGCTGTCGATCAACTCCTTTTTTGACACAATGGAATACCCACAAGCCGATCGGTACTTACGTCTACTTAACCAGATTATATCACTGATAATTTAATCATCGATGCATGATCTTTGAGGTTCCCCGTCAGATGACGGAGTTGCATCACTGCGTTAGCCGTGGTGGAGACATGCGACTCTTCTCGGAGTTGAAACATCATTTGATCTATCATGATCCGTTCAGTTGGTGTATAAATAAGGGCTTTGAGTCCCTACATATGTCTAATCACGGTAGAGTGTAGCACTGTATATATCAAATTACAAGTATTCAGCATGCTAAGATTTGCAACTAGACAATCCCTTAAACCAAGATACGTAGCCTCTCAATTCATAATTAGAGGTCTTGCAACTACCTCTATTCCAGAAACACAGAAAGCCATTGTGTTCTATGAAGATGGGGGCCCATTGGAATATAAAGATATTCCAGTTCCAAAACCTGGTCCTAATCAGATCCTAGTCAATATCAAGTACTCTGGTGTGTGTAACTCAGATTATCATATCTGGAGAAATGACTGGGGACTACCTCGTGTTCTTAAACCACTTGTTCTGGGCCACGAAGGTGCTGGTGTTGTTGTTGCCAAAGGTGATAACGTGACGAACTTTGAAATCGGTGATAATGCAGGTATCAAGTGGGTTTACTCTACTTGTCAAGCGTGTGAATTCTGTGAACAGTCACATGAGTCTGTTTGTCCTTCACAGTTGAACTCTGGATATTCTGCTCAAGGTACATACCAACAATACGCTGTTGCTGATGCAGTTCAAAGTGCACATATTCCTAAAGATGCTGATTTGGCTAAAGTTGCACCATTACTATGTGCTGGTATCACTGTCTACAAAGCTTTGAAAGAAGCCAACATGAAAGGAGGTGACTGGGTTACTATTGTTGGAGCTGGTGGTGGTCTTGGTGCTTTAGCTGTTCAATATGCCAAAGCACTAGGTTACAAGGTGATTGGTATTGATGGTTCAAACAAGAGAGAGTTTGTTAAAGCTAAAGGTGCTACTGAATTCATCGCTTTTGATGAAACTGAGTCCATTCCTGATACTGTCAATGAACTTACTAAAGGTGGTTCTCATGCTGTGTTGAATGTTTCCACCTCAGTCAAGGCTTACAACGAAGCTCCAAAATACACCAGACCAAGAGGAACTGTCTTGTTGGTTGGTCTTCCAGCAGATGGAGCCAAGATTGAAAGTGACATCTTGTCTCACGCTCTTCGTTGTATCAACTTGAAAGGTTCTTGTGTTGGTAACAGAGCAGACACCAGAGAAGCACTTCAATTCTTCTCTGACGGGTTAATCGACTCAGAAGTGAAAGTCGTTGGCTTGAGCGAAGTGCCAAAGGTGTTCAAATTGATGGAAGAACGTAAGATATTGGGAAGATACGTTGTTGACACTTCTAGATAAGTGATTCCTCTTTGTTTATGTGTTTATGAGTTTATGATATGTGCCAATATGCCAGCAGATGCACAACCATTTTTGTGTCAACAGAGTGTAGATCATCAGCAGTAATTGAATGTAATACCAAGTGACACAAAACCGATAATTCAGCTATAGAGAATAGATATCAATGGTCTTCACAAAGAGAATAGAAGATGTCTTGGTACTTCAAGGTGCCCTTCATTAAGACCACATAACTAAGTCTTTTCACAAATGGATAACAAACCAAAATCTCCAAACCCATATGTCGAGCACGCTACTCAACAGTTTCAATGTATCAGACATGAACTATCAAATGACTCAACAATAGTCAACTTGAAGAGAACACTTGTTAGGGCTCCTCAGCTCCTTAAACAGAAGGTTAATATCGGTTCACAGATGCCCAAAGATGAAGAGTTTGAGAGTCTATACACACGGTTTATCAATATTAGTGACCAGTTACAAATACTCGAGAGTGAGATAGGAAAGTACCATCTTCAAACCCAGTCTTTCATTGAACATTCAGTATTGTTGACCAGAGCATTTGGGAATGTTTTCAATCCAAGCTTAGAAGACATTCGACATCTAGACAACTCCACAAGGGATATGTCGTTATTGAAGTTTTCACAAAGTGTAACATTTGAGAATAGACTAACTGATGTGAAGCTCAAATTGATTCCCACTTTGGTGGTTTTGCTTGATAATGTCAAAGCGCCTGTCACAAAGCTGCTTGGTTTGGTGAAGAACATAAAGTTGGGTATCAAGGAAAGAGACTACAGTGTTTTGGATATCAACAAGTACAGAAATTTGATTGAGAACTTGAGTAAAAAAGTACAAGGCTCCTATACGTTGAGTCAACAGCAGAATTTGGTTAGATACGAGAGGTCACTAGAGATAGCAAAGTTGAAATACTCCCATATCAACAATAGTTTCAAGACCGAGCTTCCTAAATTCAATAAATTAGTTGGTGAATTGATCTGCAGTTTGACAGTCATATTTTACTATATTCAATTGTCCATTAGTTTTGATTCTATGGGGAAAAGTGAATCAATTGACCCATTGTTTCAGCTTGCTGATCAGACTAAAGATACAGAGAAACCCACTATTGAGTATTTCGACGCATTGGTCTCCGATTTTATCAAGAAACAACGTACAACAAAGGGAAACCTTGACAATCTATCAATTATCAAGACCAAACTTGAATTAGAATACAAAATACTTTTACCTTCTGACTACTCAGCTTAGGTTCATATTCTATAACACATATATTAATATTAAATATATGTACACAAATTAGGCAAAAACATCTTCTTGTTCAGCTTCCAATGTAGTACTTCCATATTCCAATTCTTTGAATGAGATGAAATGGTTTGGACGATGTAATTCATTATAGAAATCCAATGGAATGTCGATTTTCAAATCATAATCAAGATCTTTACTGAATCTTGTACCCATGAATGTATAGTTCCAAATATCAGTGTTTGGTACGAGGAAGTTACCCAGTATATTACTAGACAGAATCATTTGACCAGAAGCACCAAATTCTCTATGGAATCCTTCAGGTTCTAAATCCATATTCTTATTCTTCTTACCCCAATCGTAACCTTGTTCAGTTAAACTGAAAACACTTAATGAAACAGATCCTGTAGTCAATGAAACCGCAAAGTCAGCCATGTTTGGATCATATGAATCAAATAGTTTGGCTTGAGTCGTAACATCAATGGCGGTCATATAGTTGAATTCTTGAGATTGTGTATGTATCCAACCTAATAATTCCAAACCTTCCAAAAACTCACTTTCCACTAGTTTGCTCAATGAAACAGAGTTGAATGAACATGTTTGAGGTGGTATAACTATCGTTTTGATTTCTTTAACTTGTGAATTATCTTGTGGACTTGAACCAAATACGTACCCACCAATTTGAGATCTTGTATCTGAAATCTGTATGAATTTCTTTAGTACATTATTTGGCATGATATAAGTGATCTTCTCCTCTTTGAAGTCTTCAGATGCAACATAGATGTTCTTAGTACGCATGTGCAATAATGATGCAGAAATTGCAAGTTTTCTCCATTCGGTCTTTGAAGTGAATGATTGATTCTCATAATTACTTGAAGCATGTGTGATAATTTCCTCACCTTGAGCATTGATAGTTTTAACTTTAACACCACTTAATGCACCTGCTCCTTCGTCTTCATTTGCCTTTTCAATCTCTGCGATTTCTTGTCTTTGAGCTGATGGTGCTTTGATATCTTGACCAAGAATCAAATCTCTGATTTCAGCTTGAGTCAAAGAAGCAACATTGATGTTGTGTTTCTTTCCATAATCTAACAGAATCAAATCACGTAATTGAGTTTCAACTTCAACCCATTGATCATCAGTGAATGATGGCCATAGATGATGTTCTTCAGTGACAACAGAATTATCTGGGTTCAAGATCAACTTGGTACGTTCAGGATTGATATCTAATGCACGTAACAGCAAGATCAAACGTGAGAAAGCAGTATACGAGGAGATGGATTTCAACCAATCATCATACATATTGAACAACACCATTTGAGGTTCAGTTGCTTTCAACACCAAATCTTGTAACTTGTCAATCTTGATAGCTGCTCTGAATGGTAGACGTAATTCAGCTGGACGTAATGAAATGTTTGGGAAATCAAGCATATGGACTTCTAATGGATCAAGCATTGCTCTTCTAGTAATGATCAATTGTTTAGGTTGCTCTTCTCTAGGTAATGAACGAATCAAAGCTGCAACTTCTTCAGCTGTTTTCCATTTAGCTAATTGAGACAAACGTTTTTGACCAGACCAAACAGATGTATGAATGACCTTCAAGAATAATTGACCAGTCTTTGGGTTTAAGATGAAGATACAACCATTGATAGGCTTGGTAGTCAAATTTCCTTCCACAGTACGATGCACTGTAACACGGTAAACATTAGTATCATCAATGAACAATTGAGTGTCATTACTGAATAGTTCTGCATAATTGCTTGAGTTCAAGAAGGCTTGCTGAGGTTGTGATTGGTATAATTGTAGACCTTTTCTAATACGTTCACGTAAAACATATAATGATGGATTTGCCTTCATGATAGTTTTCATTGCAGTTTGTAACAATGGTTTGAAACCAGGGAACCAAGTACCATATGCATCATACATATTATAAGCCAAGTCAATACCAACAAGAACACCTGTAGGAGATGGATACAAATCATCATTAGTGTAATCCAAGAATTTAGCACGAACATAACGTGAAATATCATGAGAGTCATAATCACCATAACGTAGTTGAACATCAACCCAGTATTTATCACTGGTGGTGGTAGTCATATCATCATTTGTATCATGTAGTAAAGAAGGTGCTGATGAGCCCCATTTGTAGGTACCATTGATGGTAATATCAGCAGTGGATGAGTTCATCTTGTATGATTTACGTGGATGGATTGATTCTTTCTGAACACTTTCGATTTGAAGGACATCCATTTCACCATCTAACACTTGACATAAATCAAAAACAATACTTTCATGAATCTTTTGCCATAAATGTGCACGGAATATTTGAATCAATGAGATTTTCAAAGTTGGAATCTTACCATGTAAGAAAATACCAGTCAAATCCAATTGAACTAAGAAACCAACATAGACATTAGCACGATTGATGGTTGGTGACCACCATAATGTGAAACGACGATTTGGAATTTGACTTAAACCAGATCTTTGTGCATTAGTCAATTTCTTGAATTTTAGAGAATCTTCAAAACCGGAACCTTTTTCCCAGAATAAACCTTCCCATGAATCGAAACCAGTAGCTTTGAACAAAGTATGTTCCAAAATTGTATCAATACCACCCAACGCTTGAATGACATCTGTACGATAAGCATTCAAGTTCCACAATTTACCATCGTGATGAGTTGAAGTCCACCAGAATGTATTGTAACGAATCAATGAATATTGTTTGAATTCACGACGGATACGATGACCTTTATCATAAGCCAATGTATGACGATCTTTTTGGAACAATGTACTGATTCTTGGAATACCTCTATCCCATGATCCTTCAAGCTCTTCAAATGCTAGACGACGATTTTGTTGTAATGCTTCTTGACGTTTTATAGCATAATCTGCCCAAACTCTTTGAGAATCCAAAAATTCATTTTCCCAAGATGTAATGTATCTGAAAATCGTAGGAATCATCTTTTCTTCAGCTAAAGTCATACCAGAACGGAAATGAGTGATACCTGTGTCTGTCTGCTTAGACCAACTCAAATCAGATGCCGGGATTAAGATATGAGATGCACTCAGCATACCTAGACCACCAAGTTCCTTTGGAGTATAGAAAACAGCAGGTGGGAAACGAGTAGGCATTTTGGAGTTCAAACCAGCTTTAACACGATTTTGAATCTTGGTCTCACATTTGACTAGAATATCCAATAATGATTCAGTAGAAACAGCAGCCTCTCTATAATATGTGAATAATGATAACAATGCTGTGTTCCATTT
Source organism: Wickerhamomyces ulmi (assembly GCA_030569675.1). Taxonomy (NCBI): domain Eukaryota; kingdom Fungi; phylum Ascomycota; class Saccharomycetes; order Phaffomycetales; family Wickerhamomycetaceae; genus Wickerhamomyces; species Wickerhamomyces ulmi. The sequence continues at coordinate 72,804 of JAJMLN010000013.1, forward strand.
ACTGGCAATTTTAGTGAATGTAGTTGAACCAGATGACATTAAGATTTGACGAATACGATTATGGAACTTCTCAACATCTTCTTGAGTAACTTGAAGGAATGCCTTAGCAGTACGTTGTTTAGTTTTAGAATCAACAAGATCCCAAACACCTTCAGTGGAAGAAGTGACTTCATCCATTCTTGATTTTGGTAAGATTCTCACTTCAAAACCACACATAGTGAACAGTAGATTTGGATTATCTTTACTGTAGACAGATGATAGAGTATTCTCCCATTGGATCGAAGCTAACGCTCTTGGAACACGACCTTGAATTTCCCAGAAAACAGCCCTACCAAGGTTGACATCTTGACGCATTAGCCTCATACGGCTATCTTTAGGCCAACAACGACGATTGTTGTATCCAACTATGTTTTCAAAGTTTGGATCCGGGTTTTCTGACAAGAATGCTTGAACTAGATCTTGAGCTTCGTCTTCTTCAAATCTGAAGAAGATATGAATCTTATCAATATAACGGGAATACAATCTGATCGGACTTGAAGTCTCCTGTTCTAGAGATTTGTACTGTAAGAACTCGTTTGGAGAACTAGAAGGACCAGCAAGTTCATTAGCTCTTTCAAGACCTAAAATCAACAAATCTAGCACTAATCCATAATATTGGAAGACAAAAGAAGAAAACTGCAGACCACGAATCAAACCATATTTGTTGACATGACTCATATCTTTGAAAGACAAACTGACATTATTCTTAGCAGTGATGTAATCAGCTATATTGGAGTCCATTACTAATCTCAACAGACGATTCAATAATGTGAAATCAATCTTTTCAGAAATCTTTTCTAAAGACGTCTGTAACATCACATTCGATTGTCCCTTGGATGTATCCCAAACTTCATGAAGGTTATTAATACCTTGACACCATTTGTAAACAAGTAATGGAGGAATTTCAGAATCACTAGGTTTAACCCAGTTAGGGAAAAGACCTCTCTTATCACCTTCATACCATAGATATTGATCCAAGTAAGCATCTGTAATTTTTTCTAATGGGTCAACAGTGTAGACAGGGACTAATTGATGATAATTATCCAACATTTCAAGTTCAACATCTTTGAATACCCTTTGAGTCAACAAGAACTTCTTCACTCTACTTAGACATTCATGAGGATTGTCGTATGCTTGTTCAATCAATGCAAGTTCTTCTCTCTGTGATGCATTCAAACGACCTTTAGCATTGTATGATTCTTTCAAGTTTTCTAAAGCCAATACTAACAATTTCGTATCATGTTTATAACTTAATGGTGGGAATGGTATTGGAGCAAAATTTCTGCTTTCAAACCAATGAACCATAGTTTTGAAGATAGTTGTAGCTTCAGTTGGTGAAATTGATGGACCATCTTTTTCAATGTTTTGTTGACGTTCTTGTTCATTCTTCATCCATAATCTTGTCAATCTACCCAAATTCTTTCTTGCAACTGTCTTTTCAACAGATGCACCACTATTGATACGTTCACGATTATGATGAGCAGCCGAAGTCCAGCCATCAGCTTTTGCTTTAACATAACGCTCAATGATATTAACAATTGGTTCAGGTAATCCAGGGACTTTCCATGGAATATTAGCCTTCCAACATCTCCAAGCTTCAGTCAAGTGTTGTAATATAGTCTTGGCTTTGTTTTGTTTGATACCTTCAGGGATCATATCTAGAATATCATTCATAACAGAAGCTCTTAGTTCTAAGTCGTAATAAGCATCAGTTCTTTGTTTTGTAACTGTTTTAGCAATCTCATTAGAACGACCTTCAAATTGACGAGATAGCAAATTACCAAGCCATCTTTCTAACAATGGAATGATACCTCTTAAGAAGAAGATCCAAACTCTCCAAGCAGGTTGCCAGAAACCACAACCAGGACCTTTTCCAATAATGTTGTTAAATTTGTAGTAGACAACATGTTTCAAATCCTTACATGCTCTGATTTGATGCATGACTTTATACTTGTAACGATAAATACCAGTAAGTTGACCCAGATGGTTCAAAATATAGTAGATACCATCTGCTAATTGGAAAGCATCAACATTACCAAGACGGAATTGCACTTGGGCATCAACTAGAAGTTTAACAATCTTTAAGATTTCTCTCATCAAATGGAACGAATTACCAAATCTGGACTTCTTACGTTCCTTGGTTGTCAAAGTTTTAGTAGGCTTTAGGTTGAAGTTGTAATCAAGATGTAAGTATGTTAATCCTTTTCTGTGGATCAATAGATTCAACATGTTGAAACCTTGACGACAAACTTGTAAACCAGCTTCAACCCAATCAATAGTTGTGGTTTGGAAGAATTTAGTATTTTTTAGACTTTTCAATAGTTGAATCTTTTTATGATTAGCTGGTTTTTGTTTATGTAATTCGTTAAGCACATTGCCCTTCAATAGTTTTTGATAGGAAACCCTAGTCTTGACAGGGAACTCTCTTGATGGTCTCTGTAGATACCAGTCTTTGATCAATGCAACATCCTGTGCTCTCACCATTCTACCTGAACGTCTGTTGAATGGGTATGGAGCCCACCATAGTTCTAAGGCATTCAATGTGTTATCTGGATCTTGTGCTTCATCTTCTAGGAATGGTTTAACTGATGATGGTAATTGGAAATCCTCTAGATCTTCTCCATCTTCACCGAAAAGTTCGGATATCGTATCAGTTTTCGTATTCTTTAGTCTTCTTGAAGTGATTGGGTTATATTCTGGGTCAAATGAAAATGGTGGTAAATCTGGATCATCTGGTTTTATGTAACAGTTTATAGGATCAGCATACCATGATAATTCCACAGATCTTGGTAGAGAGTTGTATAAATGAGGATAAGCAACTTTGTACTCTGTCCTTATTGGTATTCTGAAAATGATTCTATCAATAGAGTTGAACTCACTGAAATCATCCTCTTCAACGTCTTTAAATAGAGGTTCAAACTTAGGACCACCTGGGAGAGCATTATTCAAAGCCTTGGCAGTGAAGAATGATTTCTTATCAAATAGATAAAAGTAATTCTTATTCACAATCTCTGATAGTAATGGGGTATTCAATCTATAAAGATTTGACATGACTTCAAGAGGTAAATTCCATTTTTTGTAGGATTCACCATTCACAAAGTCAAGTTCATCAACTAAAGGTTTTGCGTCATAGAACCATTCAAGAACATGTTCATCATCAACTTCATCTAGTTCCAGCTGTATAGAGTCTAAAGGTTCGTTATCTTGTAGATTTTCCGACCAGTTCAATGGCGGTTCTTCATCATCAAAAGGTGGGAATCTCATTCTTTTGAAATGACGACGATCTCTCTTCTCTCTTCTCATCATGATCCACATTGTTGCCCATTGTGCTCTATAAACAGGTTCGATAACTCTAGGAAGTTCATTAACAAATGTGATGGCACCAGTGATGTGATATAAAACTTTCACTTCTTTTGTCTGTTCCCAAGGTTGGGGCATATTCTCTAGCAATTTCAGCACGGCATGAGGCATGTATTTTAGAGATCCAAGGTATGCTCTCTTGTCCTGTGAGAATTTTCTAGATGCCATATCAGCATGGTCGTGGATAATTTTTCGTAGATGTTCTGGAGGCATATCAACTTTTTGTGAATGAACGTATCCACCAACTTTAGAACGAATATTGGCATATCTTTTCTTTTGAGACTGTAACCATTTCTGTTTTCTCGCTTCCAGTTCTTTCTTATCAAATCTGGAAACTGTTGATACTGATGTTGAAGAAGGAGGCGGTGGTGGTGGAGGAGGCGTATTAAATCCATTTGAAGGAAGGCCACTTGGAGGTGGTGGAGGAGGTGGAGGAGGTGGTGGTGGAGGGAAGCCTAACCCATTCTTTTTAGGAGCACCAGGTGGTGGGGGAGGAGGAGGTGGAACCCAACCCGGAGGAGGCGGTATATTGCTCATATGTTCTGTATGTCTCGGTTATAAAAGGTTTCTATTGATGTATGGTACTTTTAGTATGATGGTTTGTTGATGTATTGATATCTCTGATGTGTATATGATTATTGATAAATAAATGCAAGAAAATCAATTATAGTAGAAAATGAAGTAGCACCAATAAAAGATACCAGGATAAAGCGTATGGTGCTTTGGAACGCTTTATAAAGGTCGAAGTTACCTGTTTAAAATGTGTTTAATGCCTTAATTAGCCAGTTTATATTGTTTTTTGTTTATGTTTATACAAATTATTCAAAATTTTAACATCCGAACACCACCATTTTATATAGGCAATTTCGTTATGATTTTAATTAAATGCCTTTCTTTTATAGATAAACAGTCTCTCTGTAGACTCTTATCAGGAGTGTATGATATTTGGACATTATACTTACCGTGAATATTGACTACAAGAGGTACACAGTGCAATTTTTGTGACTCAATTCCATACAAAAATCATTAGATTATAACGATATGTCATATTATGCATCACTATTTTAGATTCAATCTATTTCTAGCTTCTCTCGCTATAGCCCTTGCTTCCTCAATCTCTTGACTTGTTCCATGGTTCAAGTCTGTAGAGTATTGGTATGCCAATTGCCAATTCTCATGTTCCAATTCATATTTAGCTAGCCATAATCTTGCTTTACAAGTTTCATCATTCTTTATTCCTTGGTTTAGTTCTTCAGTATAGCACAACTTCATGTACTCGTAGACTTTTGTATACTCTAACAATTGTTCATGAAGTGTTGCTAGTTTGTAATAAGTTGAAATATCAGATATTTCATTCAGTTGTAATGCCTTTTGATAACTTTTTATAGCATCCTTTATTTTTCCTAATTTTTCATAACAATGACCTAAAGCTATCCAAATTCTCTTATCCAATGGTTTCAAAGAACATGCTTTTTGATAGTAGTATAATGAGTACAGATGCATTTCCAAAACCTCATAGGCCTGTCCAAGACCATACCATGCCTTGAAATCTTTGTTGTTTGTATCCACGGCTCTTCTATATGATTCAATTGCAGCATGTGAGTTCTTCAATTCAACAAATTCATGCCCCATTAACGTCCATGCAGATAGACAGTTTCTGTTTAATGTAAGCGCTCTTCTGTAATACATTATAGCTTTCTCATGTTCAAACTTCAGTGAATAATAATTGGCGATGATGCAACAAGTTTCTGGTCTGAATCGATCAATCGAACTTGCCAATTGAGCCAAGTAAGCCAATTTAGACTTCTTCTCCATAACATAGAGAATATTGGAGTATGTATCCATGTCATCTAGTCGTAATGGGTCGTCACTCAAGATCTCATCAAATAGTGTTTCTGATTCTTGATATTCTAGAGCATGGTATGAGATCAAAGCCTTTTGTGTTTTCAAGAAGGCAAAAGTTGGGAAGACTTCTAACAATTGATCCAATTCATTGTATAGTTTCTCAGATTGTTGGAAGAATTCTTGATTGACGACAATTTTAAAGATTCGAAACATAAGTAATTCTGGCTTTCTAAAATGTCTTTGGAAATACCCATCTAATGATTCGATTATCTGTAAAGCAGAATCCAGCGCTTGGATGGACGATATTAGTTCTGTCCAACAACTCCAATTAAAAGGATATAGCTTAATAGATTTAATCAACCACTCTTGTGCAAGATCGGTAGAGTTTTGTTTCAACAATATTATTCCATAGAGATAGTATAAGAATGGATCTTGTAATTCTTGGTTCAATATCAAATCCTCGAGTTCCTTCAGTATCACAGATGAATGCGCATTAGAGCGTGTTTGGTTGTCATTTGAGCCCAATACACCCTGACTCTCTTCTTCTTTCTTCTTCTCTCCGTTGACGAACAAAGCGTATAATCTGATGAATATCGATGGTATCGAATCACACTTGTTATTTGTGAGAACGTTTGAGCATCGTTGAAACTCTTTCACATTGAAGTATGTGTTAGCGAGTAGAATCTTGTCGTTCTCACGTGCTGATATCTTTCCAAATCCATATTGTGAAACACCTTGTTCCTCTTCTTCCTCGTAATCACTCTCATTATCATTACCATCATCGTTACCACTATTTAGACCATTTAACGCTTCAGCAGACCATTTGGCGCCATTGTTCAAGTTCAAAGTGGACAATAGTTTGACGGACTGGCGCAACTCGACTTTCAGCTGGTTCAAAGAGGCTTTGTCTAGTGGCAAACTCATTTTACCAGTTCAATTCTCTTTGTTTATCGACTTAATTTATCACTGTTTTTTGTATGGTGATGATGCTTTTTGTTTATGTTTACAGATTGTGAAAACAAACAAACAGGAAAAATAGAAAAAATTAAATGTTTCCAATTTAAACAGCCGAAGACAACACCAATTGATCTTTCAAGATAAAAGCAGTAATTAGAGAAATGAGCTCTCTGCCACAGACACCATTCTTCCCACAGAACAGTGCTTCACCACAACTATCGTCAGACTCACAGAGTGTACAAGTGCTCGGTGAACCTAGTAGTTTAGGGGCAAATGAACCAATAACAATACAAACCAGTGATACAAGTTACTTGGAGATTCTTAGTGATGAACTGGACAAACTAGACACACATTTCGAGGCTACAAACAATACCATAAATCTACTGACTGAACTATACTCACTCAATCCATCTGAAGATGAATCCAGATTTACAGAGATTATAAACGAACTTGCTAATAGTGGTGATGGTATCAGTGATATTCCAGTATTAGCATCCAATATCTTCCAATTAGAGACCAAATTCGAACAGTTATATATGGATAAGGTTAAGGAATTACAAAAATTAACTAAGGAGAGCTATAAACAATATTCCAAGAGTTTCCAATTGATCTATGAAGAGAATGTCAAGAATGAACAATATAAAGAATTAGAGAAAACTATGGTTTCCATAAAACCAATTGAATTAGATGATGATCAGGTTCTTGATTTGAACTATACTAAACAAGAACTACTCAATATTTTAAACTTGGAGAAGAAGAAAAGAGCCAAGTTAGCATTTGAGAATGAACAGTTATACACACCAGAGATTAAAGCATTAGATAGAAAATACGAAAAATGGGGTATAACTGATATGGAACTAAAAAGTTTCTTGAATAAAGATATGGAAGATATGAATAAGAAGATACAACATGTCAAAAAGAGTGAAAACATTCAAATATAGTACAATCTGTATAAGCAATAATATATTTCTCTCTCTTTCTTTCTTTCCTTCTTTATTTATTTATCTTGCAGTTTTAATATTCATAGAGTATATTCATTACACCATTAAACTAATATCATGTATCTAATATCTAAAATGTCATCTTTAATTCTTTGCAACTGGAGCATCAGCAATTTCTTTCTTTTGAGGACCATTGAAGATATAATGCAGGGTTTGTGGAATGGAATCACCTTGACTCAGTCTGTAATTTGTGATTCTTGTTAATTGATAACCAGCAGTTAATGATAAGAAGAAATTCACAGAAGCTAACAAGTAGTTCTTTGGTTTAATAACAAAAGACCATCTAGTCCATATAACACCAGTAGCTAATAATGATAAATTTTGTGTACCGGAGACTTTTTCAACTGGTCTTTGAATATCGTTTATACCAGCGATAACTAAACCCCACTAAAAAAAAAAAATGATAGTTAGTAACATAGTCCGTAATAGCCATAATTTAATGATAATTAATCTTGACAATAACATACTTTTAAAACAGGAGCCTATGTGTAAGTGTTAGTAAACCAGGTCTCGTGACATGAGGTGCACCGTTGTCCATTTCTTGTAGTGGAACGAGAATATCTGCATAACGGAATGAAAGAGCTCATCTCATGGTCCAACCTTATATAAACTAAAAAGCCCCCAACCATGCTGATCGACTTGTAAGAGATAGGAATAGAGCCTCATACACACCCCAGAAAGATAAGATCACCAACCGATCAGACTATTTTCCAAGATAAGGATCAACTGATATTAAATTATTCTCGTGGACCACTAAAGAAACGGCTGGACAGTAATCACTGTGTGGAAACAGCAAATACGAAAAAAGCACCATGAACAATTAGAAAAAAGACAGTGGAACATACCCAGAAGTGAATGGTCAATGGACCAGTTTCGGATTTTAGGAAGACTCTGAATGCGGATGACATGATTGGTGTAATAGAATATTGATATAGAGTATTGTCTGCCTCACCTAACAAAGAATGTTCTATTAGTTTGTCAATTAGTTCAAAAGCCCATCAACTGATTCGAACAAATTTAATAAATTCACAGAATTTGGTGGGGTCGCGAATGTTGCCTATTTCTATCATATGGCCTAGACTGCCGCATTGGGTAATAAAGTAAAAGAATAATCCGAAGTATGATATCCCCCCTTTTCGGCTTTTTTTCATTAGGGGTAAGCTCTTTTTTTGACTGGTACGGAAACGGCAATTATCGCGGGATGTTTATTAGGTAATTGAAATAGACGTGTTTTTTCTCATGGAAAACAAAACAAAACATAACAAAAAGCCTTTTGCTTTCTTTATCTTTTGTAATCTTCTGGACTTTTTTGTTTTGAAGATTTAGACTTAAGGATAACAGTGAAGTGTTGGAAATGTCATCAAAAGTCACATTCTCAGACATCTTGAACACGACGGAGTTCATTGTGGACAAATACTTGCTCCTCATCGGATCATACATTGAAAAGATTCCTGGTGGACCTATCATCGTTAGATATATTCGTTCTTCTCATAAAGATGATCCAATAAGAACAATCATGGAAATCTTACTAGTGGTGTTTGCTATTAGATATTTCACAACTAATAAATTCGACGTTAAGAAAAAAGGTTATGTGAAATTAAGTGATCGTGATGTTGATGAATTAGTCGATGAATGGGAACCAGAACCATTAGCATTCCCAGTTAGAGAAGAAGAACAATGGAAATTAGAAAATGTCAAAGTTATTGAAGGTCCAATTGCCGAACACGTTGTTGTTGATGATAAAAAACTAATCAATTTGGGGTCTTTAAATTTCTTGAATTTTGGCGTCAATGAAAGAGTTAAAGCAGAATCAAGTGATGTTGTTAGACAAAATGGTGTTGGTGCTTGTGGTCCACCAAATTTCTATGGTAATCAAGATATTCATATTAAATTAGAAGAAGATTTAAAATCATACTTTGGTGTTGAAGGTGCTGTTTTATATGGTCAAGATTTTACCACTGCAGGTTCTGTCTTGCCTAGTTTTTTGAAAAGAGGTGATTATATCATTGCTGATTCTAGTATCAATGTTTCTATTCAAAAAGCTTTATTGTTATCAAGAGCTACTATCTTCTGGTATAACCATAATGATTTAGATCATCTTGAAGAAGTGTTGACTGAAATCAAAGAGAAATATTTCAAGAATGACAAACCAATCTCAAGAAAATTCATTGTTACTGAAGGTTTATTTGCTAATTCTGGTGATTATCCAGATTTGAAAAGATTAGTTGAACTTAAAAAACGTTTTAAATTCAGATTGTTCTTGGATGAATCCTTATCAATTGGTGTTTTAGGAAAAACTGGTCGTGGTTTAGCTGAACATTATGGAGTTGATCGTACAGATATTGATATTACTATTAGTTCCATGGCTAATGCCTTTTGTTCATCTGGTGCTTTCTGTATCGGTGATAGAGTCATGTCATACCATCAAAGAATTGGTTCTTTAGCTTATTGTTTCAGTGCATCTTTACCATCTTATGTTGCAAGAGCTACCTCAACAGGTATCAAATTATTAGAAGAAAGTATTGATTCCACAGGAAAATCCAGTATCATTTCAGAATTACAAAAGAAGAACGAATTGCTATATGATCTATTCAACAAAGATCGTTCATTTAACAAATTCGTCCATGTTGTTTCAGCTAGAGAATCATCAGTTTTACATTTAGAGTTAAAACCAGAAGTTAGACAAAAATTCAACTTACCAGTTAGATACACTGGATCTGGATCTCCAGTAGAAAAACTTAATAGAAAGTGCATTAGTGATAAATTTATCAAATCTTTGAATGATGAAGAAAAACTATTACAAAAAATCATCAATGAATCAATTGAACAAGGTGTTTTAATCAGCAGATCCACGTTCTCCATTGCTCAAGAAACCTTGCCTGTTTTACCACACTTAAAAGTTGGTATTAATGTTGATTTGACCGAACAAGAGTTGAGAAAGAGTCATAAAGTGGTGAAAGGTGTTGTTGAAGGCTTATTGAGTGGCTTGACTGTTGAAGAGTTTGAGAACTTGGCCTTGTAATTGTAAAAGCTTTTGTTTAGAGAGACGATAACTAATTTATTGAATATACACCTAATAATACGTAATTATACTTTGCTACACGTGAATTGTAGATCCAGACACGTAAATCATCTGTCTATTGATGTTTACTCATGTTTATTTATGTTTATATGTGGTAATTGGTTGTTAATGGTAATTTGGCTGTGTTTGGCTGGCGTAAAATAGGCGCAGGTTCACTTTTTTTTCCAGAGCAACCAGCCGATCACCAAGAAAAAAAAAAAGGTCCAAAAAACTGCCAAAAAGAGAAAGACCGAAAGAAATTAAATAAAGAAAGAAAGCGCTGTTCCACCTGTTGCAACTTGGACAGCTCACCAAACACCAACGGGAAAGTCTACAAAAGTCGTTCTTTATCGTATATTATTCTAGTTCAAAGAGACATTGATCACTTCATCAATCCTTTGCAACACGTTCATACTCCAAAAGTTCTTAACTCAGTGCATTTCTTTCGGGTTTTAATTCATTCTATCTATTTTTAAATCCTTCTTTTTATCTTTTAAACGAGGTTACATCTACTCCATAAAACCAACTTTCACTACTTTAAACAATGGGTATCTTTAGAAAGTCCTCCGTTGCATCTCAACGTTCAGATGGATCTGGTGGTAAACAAGTCAAAGAACACATCACAAAAGCCGATATGGATCATTATAAGATTCGTACCGGATCAGTGCATGATCCAATCTTAGCTGCCGTTAATGAAGCTCAACCTTTTGAACAAAACATGGATGCTGATACTTCAAGACAAAGTTACACTGCTGATCAACAAGGGATGTATGATGTCTTTGGAAGACCTATCAGTAGACCAGATGTTTCCAATCCTACAAGATCAAGGGATGAAAGACCACTGGATACTATCAGAGGGTTTGAATACTCAATTAGTGGGGATCCATCTTATAGAGAACGTCTTGAATCCGATACTTTAGGGTTCAGAGTGCGTGATGATTTCCCAAGTTTCACCAATGGTAATCCATATGGTCAGTCTGCTTCTCAATCAGCACCTATCCATAGTTTTAATGGTGATCAACAAGCTTTTGAACAAGGTGTGTATGAAGCTCCAGTTAGAACTGAAGAGAAGAAAAAGAAGAAGAGAGGTTTGTTCGGAAAGAAGAAATAAGAGAAGTATTAATAGACAGTGACAGAGAAGAGAGAGAGAGAGAGACAGAAGAGAAAAGAGAGAAGAAGTCGAAGAAGATATTGTTATTTATGACATGAACTGGAAACGTTGTACGTGTATACTTTTTTGCGGGATTGATTTGTTTTATGATTTTACTTTTTTTTTATATATATATTTAGTTCTGTTTTATGGTTTTATTGGAAATAAACACTTTGTTGTACACATTCTAGTAGTCCTTATAAGCACACTCTATAACACATATTAATCATTATATATGTGATCTATACGGGTTTTAATTAGAAGCGTCGAGTTTTATGCACTGTAAATGTAGCCGAGGAAGGGAGATTAAAGAAAAAAAAGTACGTCTCGTGAATGTTTCTATAAATACCAATAACAAACAAACTGTTGTATCAGGCATTAAGGGCACCATGACTGACCTGGTAGTCGAGGATATACCAGCTACAGAGTCAATACCACCATCACCAACTTTAACGACCAAAAATAATGTCAGTATAACAACAACTACTACTACTACTACTGCAAGTATAGTACCTTCCATAACAACAACATCGGTATCACGCGACACACGACTCGATGAGTTTATCAAAACATTACAAACTTGGTATCATATCGATGTAGATACGACTAAACTGATCCAACAAGACTTATTATCCAGTCTTGAATATGCTACAGCTCATAAATCACCAATCTCGATGCTTCCTATGAATTTTGACGTACCCCAGACATTTTATTCTCATTCACATGAGTCCAAACATGATGATGTTGTATTGAGTATAGATATTGGTGGGTCAACTATACGGATTGCATTGTTGAAGGTTGTGTCATCACAACCGGTTCAGATAAGTATAGTGAAACAGGAACAATGGGTTCTTTCTGAGGCTGATAAGGTTATAGACTCTAAATTTTTCAAAGATTTAGCAATTAAGAGTAATTCATTACTTGAAAGTGTTCCAAAAGAATATAAAAGATCTATCACAGATTCTGGTGAGTGTTTGAAAGTTGGTATAACATGGTCATTCCCATTAGATCAAGATAACAAGATTTTAAATCTTGGTAAAGGGTTTATTGTTGATGAAGACACACAAAGTTTATCATTGGATACATTAGTTGAGAATGGGTTTAGTGAATTTGGACTAAAAATCGATTTAAAAGCTATTATCAATGATTCTGTTGCAGTGAGTCTTGCTGGTATGCCAGTCTCTACTGAATCACAAATCTCACTGATATTGGGAACTGGTGTGAATTCATGTATTCTACATAATGGGCAATTTATCAATACAGAACTAGGCTTCTTTGGGAAGTTATTCAATGTGACTAAGTATGATTCGAGTATCAATAAGAACTGGAACTATTATAATAAATTAGATGGGTATAAGGCATACATGGAACAATCAACGGTCGATATGCTGTTCCAACCAATAGAGTTTCTAACGTCTTCAAGATATATCTGTGAATCACTTCGTCTCATCATACTTGATCTGATAGATCATGAACTTATTAATAAGTCAGAACTGTCTCAGAAAGAGTTTTGTAACAATGAATACGAACTTCATGGTGAATTTGTTACGTGTTTTACAGAATTTAATGGTGATACTTCCAAAATATCTGAACAACTTCAAGCTAAATTTGACATCCGTTTATCAGGGAAAGATATTGGTACAATCCAGACAATTATTGATAGTATTTTGAATAGAAGTGCTATATATATAACTCAAAGCATTCTAGCACTTGATGCTTACATCAACAAACACAAATCTCATGAAGATGAAGTGATCAATGTTCATTTCATTGGGTCTTTCCTGGTGCATTGTTCGAAGTATCAACAGAAGATTAGAGAACTGTCTAATGGTCGTATCAGACTAACACAGATTAATGATTCCAGTGTTATTGGAGCAGGTGTTGCTGTTTATATGAAGACACTTTCCTCATGATTGAATGAACAATATATATTACTTAGTTATATAACTACTATCTATATAACTAATACTACTAATTACTACTAAATACTATTCTTTATTAGGCCATTGTTCTTTTGTTAGTGTATTAGTATTTCGCGAAAAAGATAGAAGTGACAGGCAAATAGACAGAAACACTCCACTGATAAACACACTGAATTTGGCAGTTTAATAGTGTTATAGTGATTAGGCAAACAATGGCCGTGGAGTTTGTATTCGACCTGAGTGTGGACCGTGAACATCTCCACGATGTCGTCAAAGGTGAGTGTTCTTTCCTATTAATAAAATTAAAGAGATTATGAAACATTATCTCATCTCGTGTTTGGAGAGAATAAATAACTAACACTCTTTGATAATAGGATTGATGTGCACTATCTTCTTCTACAGAACATTTGGACTAGTCGTACCTAAAAGATGTGAATTCTTAGAAGTGTCGTACCCGTTTGTGGATGAACCAGAACTAGAAGATATAATTGAGTCAAAGATAGACACGATACTTACAAAAGTTGATCAGGATAACGATACACCAATATTATCATCCAGTTCATCCACACCTCTGGGATCACCACCTAATCTCAAGTTTACAAACCCTTCTACCAATAACAACCCTTATCAGAACTTACGATTCGCAGAACAGACGATTGATGAAGAACCAGAAGATTCAAGAGCAAATTCTGCAACCACCACCACAAACACGCCAAATAATCAAGATAATTCTATTCATAGTTCTCTCAGATCACCTTCCCTTAGAGCTACCACTGGAACATCACAGAATAACGTCAAACTACTGAACATCATCATTAAATTCTATGAAGTGAAGAAACTTAAAAAACCAACATGGTTTGGTAAGATTGAAGAAGAAGTCAACTTTGAGAGTTGGATACTTAATATCAAAGTACTGAACAGATCACCATATGATCAAACGGAACAAGAGAAGTTTATCAAAGTCTTACAATCCAATTTTGAAGATCTTGTATGGAAAATAAGTGATACTGCTAACAATAACAAAGAACATATTCCAATAATAACATCTGTTAGTCTCTTACCATTTAATTACACCATTTCTATTAAAAAGGCACAGAATAATGAAAGTTGGAAAGAATTTATTAGTAAGATGTTAAAAGAACCTATTATATAGCACATATATCAGCTGATTATTCAATAAACCATACAAGAATACTCTGTTACAATGATCAATATTATCTAATGATACATATACACATTAATCTGTAGACACATCCATATAAAGATAACAGTGCTTATAAACTTGCCTTGATTGTAGAATCAACATATCCAGAATCACCACTGACAAGAATACAACTCCCATTCTCCAAAACAGTCTGAATACCCAAACTCTTTGCTTTGTCCACAACTTCTGAATCATAAGCACCAGGCTGGAACCAAACCCCCTTCACGAACTCTTGAAATCCATTCTCCTTAATATCATCCAACACGCCCAAACTCACTGCTGGTGGTGTGATGAAACTGATACTGACACCATCAGCTCCTTTATACTCATTTTGAACGTGTTTGATAGCAACAACGATTGTTGGTTGGACAGGAACGTCTAATATGGTTGTTGCTGTGGGGTTTATTGGGATCACTGGGAGTCCATGAGAAACGTACCACGAAAGGACTTTGAACCCGAATTTGGACTCGTTGGATGAAGCACCGACTACTAAATACACTCTCTTTGGACTAAAGAACTGTCTTAGTGACATACTTTATAAGTTATAACTTGTAATTAATAGATGGTTTTAATGAAGTTTGGATTTCTCCAGGATTTTGTTTTTCTTTATTGCTAATACTACTACTAACATTATAATATTACTAAGATACTCACTTAATCTAACGTTTGTTCATTATTATACATCAATTTTTTGGTTTCTTTTGAGGTGGTTCAGCATCACCATCATCATCATCTCCACTCATTGAAGCATCACTATCGAATTCTTCAGCAGGATCTGATTCATCATCACTTCCATTGAAATCTTCATCTGGACTTTCTTCATCACCAGATCCCATAACAACATCTTCATCACTTGAATCATCTTCTCCAGCCAACGCTGCTGAGATTCTTGCTTGTTGTTCTGCTTCTTCATTCTTAACTCTAACGTTCTTTTCTTTCAAAAATGATTCGATTGCATTTTGTTCTTCTCTATTAATATTAGCAAATTTATGTGATCCACCTGCTCTTAAATTAACTTCCATATCAAAAGTACGATTTGATGTGGTTAATTCACCGGCTCTAGCAATTGTAATATTTGATATATCAGAGTATGGAATGAAAACAGTTGGTTTTGTAGTGAATAATAATGATCTTTCTAATGGATATAAATAACCTTCATTAACTTTTAAGGAACAATTAACTGCAGCTTGTCCATCTGTTGAAACAAAACTTCCTGGGGAAATAATACGTCTATCTGATAATCCTCTGAAAACATGACTTAGAACTAAATGTGTTTGTTGATCGTATTTCTTTTTTAAACGATCTTTATATTTCTCTTCAAATTCTTCTTCTGATAAATTAATTTCTAATTCTAATTCTTCATCTCTAGAAACTTGTAAGACTAAATATGGATATGGGGTTTGACCTTGACGTAAAGGTGGATTGATTTGAATAACCATTAAATGATGACTATTATCTGGTTTAGGTAATGAAAAAATTCTTTCAATTTGTTGATATTGAATCTTATGATCATAAGTCTTACCTCTTAATCTTAATGAATTTGAATACATATCAATATCGAAACGTCCACGAGGAGTAAGAAACAAGATATCAGCAAATGAGGCAATTGCTTCACCTGAAACTTGACCAATATCAGCTTTTTCTTTCAATTGTTCAAAAAATACAGATGCTGCACTTTGTTCTTCAGCTTCTTCAACTTGTTCACCTTCTTCATTTGTAACTGTTTTAACATTATCAGTTTCCACTACACCTGGAACATAAAATCTCATTTCAACTAATTCATCACCTGCAGTTTCAATTTGTTTATCAAGAACATTCATATCAACAGTAACTTCACTTTTACCACTTAAATTTGTATTATTAATTTGTGAATATGGGATTTCAAAACTTGGTTTCCCATTGATTTGGAAAACTAATTCATTTCTTGCAAAATCACTAGTACCCCAATTCCAACCTCTTAATGAATGTTCTTTATGATCTAATTGAATATCAAAAGTACGTTGTAATTCATTCTTCAATTGATTGAAATCTTGGGGATCAAACCCATCAAGTCTAACAACACCTTTATTCTTAGTTTGTATTCTTAATTCCCAACCTCTTGAACCACGAGACCATTGTGCTGAAGATAGTTCTTCTGATGGCAATAAGAATGGTTGGGCTTTGGTTGTGGAACCAGCTGCAACGGCAGCTTTCCAACCAAGACCAGAACTGGCAACACGGAAACGACCGGCTGCTCTACTTTGATTCAGATAGATTCTCTCAAAGTCTAATGACATATTGTAAACAACACGATCCTTTTTTTTCTTTTGTTTGATCTGATATTTACTCAATCTCAATTTACTTTTAAACACATTTTATTCAAATTTCTAAACGCGTCTTCGGTTTTTGTCTCTTATTTCGCGGATATTTACTTTACGTAATATATTACATAATCTTCAAAAGGTCGGGTAATTCTCATTTCATTATAATCTTCTTTTATATACATTTCAACAGAACAGAATAGTTGTTTTAAAACTCTTTTTGGAAACCTTTCAAGAACTCAACTAGACCAATGGCACCTGGATCTGGAATGCTAGAGGATTCACCAACATAAGAAGCTCTACCGAATTTGGCTTCAATTGTTCCGGTGGAAAGAGCACCTTTTTCAGCAGCTGCAACTGCTTTTGAGAAATCTTGAGATTGTGCAAATTCTTTGACGAATGGTTCTAAAGCATCAATGACTGTTGAATCACCAACTCTGGCATTGGTATATTTGTATAGAGTATCTAGAGCGTGTTCAAGAGATTTTGAGAATGCTTTTGAATCAATTGGTTTATCTTTTTCACCATTTGTGATGATACCGTGGGATAAACCAGAGATGAAAATAGAGTATAACCCACCACTGGTACCACCCATATAGGTTTCAACCAAGTCAGAGATCTTATGTAGAGCTTCAGATAAGGAGGAAGTTGGGATTTTGTTGAAACTTTCCAAGATTCCTTCACCACCTGAAACTAATGTAGTACCACAATCACCATCACCAACTAAAGTATCTAATCTTGTGATTTCTGGTTCAGCTTTAACTAGTGCATCAACACCTGATTTGAAAGCTTTTTTGAAGTAATCAGCATCGAATTGAGCAACACTGGCAACAACATCGTTATCATCTTTGATTAAGGATTCATCATATGATGGGGCATCAGATGAGTAACCTTTTGTTGGCCATGCTGGAGCATCAGTTTCAGCATCTAATAGTTCAACAATGGATTTGAAACCTAGGTCTAGAGATTTATTAGCTTTTGTGATGTTCAATAAAGTGACTGAGAAACCTTCACCATTCAAAGCTGTCATTAAAGTACCTTGGTAAGTTCTAACAGGTTTGATATCATATTCAGATTTTAATAAATCAGTAGTGACTTTAGTAATGGCAGTTAAGATCAAGTTTGAAACACCACCCAAGTTGTTAACGAGTAAAGCAACTTCATCATCTTTATCAAATTTAACAAAGGCACGATCGGTATCATTTGGATCCAAAAGTTTTGGTAAGATATGATCTTTTAATAATTGTTTGACATCTGGAACAGGACTCAAGACTTTAACACCAGGTTCGTTATGAATACCCATACCTAATTCCATTTCATCAGCTTTTAAAGATGATTCAAAAGGTCTTCCTGGCACTTTTGCATGATCCAATGAAGAACCGATAGTGACCAAGTTTTCATTAATAACTTGAGCCAATTGTGCAGCTTGTTTTAAAGTATGTTTGTAGTATTCAACAAAAGCACCCACTGTTTTATGAACGAAAAGAGTACCGGCAATGGCTCTTCTACCAACTAACCCACCTTTAGAACGACCAACAGCAACATCATCACCAATGACCACGACTTCGGTATCGATACCTAAAGCACGGGCTCTTTCACCAGCCAAACCGAAATGAAGAACATCACCAGTGTAGTTTTTAACAATTAATAACACACCTTGAGAGTTGCTACCCAGGACTTTAACACCATTTAGGATTTGTTTAGTGGATGGGGAGGCAAAGATTTCACCAGAAACGGCAGCAGTCAATGCACCTTTACCAATGAAACCAGCATGGGTAGGTTCATGACCAGCACCACCTCCTGAGATGATTGAGATCTTTGATGGGTCTTGTTTTCTGAAGGCAATTTTTTCTTCCTTGATTAGGGTCAAACTTGGGTTAGCGAGGACCAGTCCTTCTAGACCAGCAAGCACTGGTTGTTCGACTTCGAAGCTTTTAGACATTGTGAGAGATCAATTGAGTTGTTTGTGAGTGTGTATTAATTCAATTGAGATTAGTTTAAAACAGGAGAACAGAAGAAAGAAAGTGTGGGGATTTGTTTGTTTATATAACACTGGCTTGATTTAACTGGTGATGTGACTGTTGGAGCCTTTTGCCTTTTCCTTCTAAAAGTGCGCTTACTGCGGATCGGCAAATTCTTTGTGCTGCGCTCCACAAAATTCTACAAAAACAGTGAAAATAGCCTATTTCAAACAGAGAAATCACACTTAAAAACACACTTTAAAACGTAAATACAAACAAACAAAGGGCCAACGGCCAGCGGCCAGCGGACACAAGACTCAGGCCTTCGAGTTCGCCGAGGCCCTCGTAAAACTTCTCACCAAAGACTCGGCCTGTGACAGCTCCGGCAACGCTTGTGAAGTACGCACCTTCTCCAGAGAGTTTCTAGACACTCTTGACACCCGGGAATTCGTTTGGGAGATCCCGTCATTAGACAGGTCCTTCTCGTTATCAGTCAATGAATCTGTGGATGTTTGAACATTGTCAAAATCACCTCTGGCAACACACTCTCTAATGATATCAATGTCTCTTGGTTTGTAAACAATGTGTAGAGTACTCAACACGAATCTTGGAAGCATACAAGCACCAACACCAGAAACGAAACAGACCCAGAATGATAGTGATCCATACATTTGTGGAGCTGCTTTGTAGAACTCAGAAGCAGCAACGAATGCAGAGTAGATACCGATCCAGAAGAAAACAACAAGGATCGATAACAAATCAATCAATAATGTCAACCAATCCCATCTCTTCATTCTCAACAATGTATAAATATCACACGCAGTAACTGAAATATGTGTCACTATAACACCCATCCAGAATCTATGATCAATATTTAGTCCATTATAAGTTGCAATCTTACCAGTATAGAATATCAAATAAGGGAAAAAGAATGAAATCACAGATTGATATAACCCATCAAACATATAATACATGAATTTATACTGTGACCATTCTTGTCTCAAGATACCAGTCTTGTATAATTGAGGAACTTTCAAACTAACTTCATCAGAAACATCTTGATCAAAAATACCTAAAAAGATAACAGGTAATGAAGTGAATGCCAAGTTATAAAACATAATGATAGTGAATTGTAACAAATATGATCCATCAAAATTACTATAGATACCATACCAAAACAATGATAATGTGAAGGTAACATTCTTGTAAAAGAAAACTGGAATAACCTCAGCTAATCTCTTATAATCCCATCTTCCATGAACTAAAACTAATCTATTCAAGAATCTGAATTGACCAATCGCATAATCTGAAGACATGGCAGCTTGTCTACCTTCTTCACCAACAATACCAATACCAACATTAGCAGTTTGGATCATAGCAACATCATTAGCACCATCACCAATAGCCAAAGTCATAACATCTAAAGAATCTCTAACTAATTTAACAACTAATGCCTTTTGTGCTGGTGAAACTCTGCAACACAAGACTGATTTACATTGTTTACATAACAACAAGAATTGTCTTTGTAACTCATCATCTTTGAATATTGTTAAAAGAGCAGCACCATCAATGATAACGGCATAATCTGCAGTTGGGATAGAATGATCTTTCTTAGCAGCTTTCAATTCATCAATTGAACCAGTCATGTTAAATTTCCCCAGATATTCAAGTAATTTAGTCTGGATATCTTGTTTTGGATCCTTACCATCTTCAGGACGGATCACTAATAATTCCATTTCATTTCCTAATAAATTACATGAAAACCCAATATTTATAGCTGTTTCAATCTTATCACCCGTCAAGACCCAAAGTTTGATACCTGCTTTACCTAATCTTTCAATGGATTCAGGAACACCTAATTGTAAACGATCTTCAATGGCAGTACCACCATACAAGATGAAATTCTGTTCTATTAAATCACAAGCTTCTTCGATTTTTTCATCACGGTTGTCTAATGAAGATGCAGCACTATCGTATTTCGTCACCCATTCGTTGAATTCAGATTCTGTTAATTCACGACCGGCAACGCATAGAGTTCTTAGGCCTTCACTTGCGTATTCTTCAAGATGTTCTGCAGTTGTTTGTAATAAAGCCTTATCATTCTTTGATGGGTCTAATCTGGAATAAATCACAGAATCTGCACCCTTGGTGATTAACAAGATCTTACCATCGATCTTAACTGCAACACTCATTCTTTTTCTTGATGAGTTGAATTCCAAGATTTTTAAAACTTCAAATTGTTTCTCTTCACCATGAATCCTAACAATCCCACCATTTCTATTTCTCTTTAGAAAAGTGAAACCAACATCACTAGCAGCTTCAACTAATGCCGCTTCATCTGGTGATTCAGCTTTGAATTCCAATTTTGAAGGATCATCTTGATTAGGTTCAGTCAACACGGTATGACACACAGATAAACATAACATGAAGTTATAAGTTGCCTCACGTTGTTTAGAATCAGATTCATTAAGCAAATCATTGACGTATTCACTTGATACAAAAGTTATATTTTCTGGATCGAATTGATCATTTGGTGGGAACTGATTCAAAAGATTAATCATTTCTTCTCTATCTTTTGATATCACTGATTCCCATTTTGATGTTTCTTCAACTATATCAATACCTTTTCTCTTATCCATACCTGCTTGAGCTTCGGTATATGCCAAACCATAAGATTTCCCATTAACAGTAGCTTTTTTAAACTCCATGATATTTTGAGTCAAAGTACCGGTTTTATCACTAAAGATATATTCAATCTGGCCTAAATCATCAGAAATATTCCATGATTTAGGAGTACATGGATAATCCAATGGTTCATAATACAGTTCAACATCAGAATAGATGAAATAAGCTTGACAAGTCTTGACGATTTCCACAGTGATGTATAATGAAATAGGAACCAAAGCTTGATAGATATTCATAGCAACAAAGAAATTAATAACACCATTGATTGCTGCTGTTGAACCGTAAGCATCGTATTCAAACGCACGGAATGACGTCTCTGATTCATCATAGAATAAACCATTGACTAAACCGGAAACGAAACATAAGATGAATAAAAATAAGAAATTGATAATGACTGAAAGGTTTAATTCTTTTGAAATTCTAGATTTTTTAGATGGGGTTATACCTGAGTTCAACATGATTTTTGTTTCATGACCCGTGAAAACAACGTATCCAATAACCCATTTAGTGTTTCTAACTGTAGATCCTCTTAATACCAAGTTTTCAATATTGATTGGTTCTTCTTTTGTTTGTTGAGTTTCTTCATCAACCCAATTGAAAGAACCTTTATAGTTGTACATATCAAGATTTGGTGCTTCACTCTTGACTTGGAAGTCTAATAACACTAAATCTTTACCACGTCTAATTCCAGAAGTCTCATGAAGACCTTGTCTTGATTTCAAATTGGTTTCACCATCTAAATTTTTAGTTTCAACAAAACATCTATTATCTGGGTCTGATGTTGATAAGATGATAAAATCAGCAGGTGCCTCCTCGTTATTATGAACTCTGACGATATCACCAACTTTTATGTTCTTCCATGTGTTTTTAGTAAACTTAACATTCTTGATGGTTTCCTTTTGAACCGTATCTAATCTTTCCAGGATATTTGAATGGTTAGTTTGAACATTATCAAGACTTAATCTTTGATCACTTCTGTAAGATTCCAAAGAAGCTCTGGTTTGTTTTGGACCAGTGATATTACCAAGGACTTGTTTCTTCCCAACCAATGAACCAAAGAACTTAACCATCTTAACGAATATCGTTGCGTTAAAATTGTTGAATTTCATACGAAGTGAAATATTCTCAGTATCAACATTATGATTATCGATACCTTCCAGGATGGAAACAGGGTTATTGTTCAATTCCAAGTCGCTGATTGTTCTTCTTGAATCTTCAAATGCATCTTTAATAGCAGTGATAACAACAATAACGACTAATGGAACAGCAGCTAACCCAGGGTTCTCAACACCAAAGATTTGGAATGCACCCAGGATGATAAGAAACAGGAAATAGATATTAGCAATGTTTTGGAATTGAAAGAACAGGTTCTTCGGTATGAATGAGAATGGGGTATATTTAGTTGTTCTGATTTGATTGTTATCAAATGTCTTTAAAGGTCTACCAGTTTTAGGGTCCAGGGCATCCGTTGGGAGGGACTGGTTGAAGTAAAGAGTCCGTGGTTCCAGTACCCGAGGCTTGACAAACCAAGCAGTCACTTTCTTCTTCAATGCAGAGCTCATTGTGAAGAGTGTATATTGAGAGTGTACTGAGTGGGTGTGGGTGTAAGTGACGGTGGTTTACCAAGTAACACACTTGATGTTTACACTTTTTAGGTGGTTGTTGTTGTTAATTTGTTAAGGCTTAGCCGCTATAAACAGTGAATTGAAAACATAAGCAGCTTGTCAAATTAAACAAACAAAACAAATTTAATTAAACCGGCAATTTGTTGCTGTGGTGCCGAAAGCCGAAATTAATTACACAGACACTCGGAAGAAACGTTTTTTACACGGAGATAAAGAGCACATGTGTCTATTACACCTGGTTTATCTATGTCTATTATGTCTATTTATGTATTTACACTTTGGCTGTGCCACTGACAACCTTCTCTAGCGTACTCTCCACTAGTGGGAGAACATCCCACTCGAGTTTCTCTGCTTCAGCAGGCAGGAACTTCCGTAGCACCCACTTTGCAACGTCTCTAGGGTCTCTTGAGTCTGGTCTGGAAATACCAACACCGATTCTATAGAAATCAGTACCACATTTCTGTACTATACTCTTTAGACCATTATGTCCTCTAACACTCACATTCCCATATCTCAACTGGATCTGGCCTACTTCTTTGGCAAGTTCATCGTGTAATACGAGAAACTTCACATCGTACTCACTTGCCATCATACTTCCAAACAGTTTCCAAGCTGGGGCAATAGGAACACCAGACTCGTTCATATACGAATCTGTTTTGAGAAACAGGAAATTAGGACGCTGTGGATCAAGAGCATAATGTATATGCTTCAGTTTTGGGTGTTTGACAAATGGTGAATGGGTCAATAGATTATTTATGATATGACCAGCGTTATGTCTTGTCTGTGAGAACTGTGCTTCTGGATTACCAATGGATGTCACCACTAGGAAAATTGGTTTAGATGGCACAGACTCTTTCACTTGGTTCATCAGCACACGAGTAACACCGACCATCACACTAAACAAAAACCTTCACTCACTTGTGAAGAACACACTAAAAACAGGCTAAAAATGGCTAAAAATGGCTATTTCTTTTTTTTTTTTTTTTTTTTTTTTTTTTTTTTTTTTTTTAGTGTGATGGCTCGATCGCGAATTTGATTCTGTCTCAATGGCTGGGTCCAGAATAATTGGTACCAGGTGTCTATTGTTATTGTTCCACTCAGTTTTACAAGGAGATATACCGGTTCAGGGAGTCCTTATAGCTCTGTTTATAACTGTGTGCGTGTGCTCACTCGAACGCTTGAACACTGGGACTTTGCTTCACTCATGACTCGCTGGAAATTCCAACTCATAGCTCCGAGCATACTGCTCTCATCTTCCATTATAATATTCATTATTTATCACGTATACTCCTCAGACTCACACTACGTACCTACAAATGCATACAACCCACTCACATTCAAAAACAACCGTCATTCCGTCGCACAGGCCCCTTCCTCTACAGATGATTCACTACTAAAACCAATACAAAGCCTCGTGGATGATTCCCTATTACAAGAACGCATAAACCATGACTTGAATAATCATTGCCCCATATTCACTTTTTTCAACGACCAAATGATAAGAAAGTTACCTTTAGAAGAACAGAAGTATCACAAGACAATGTTGAAGAAATGGATACTGTTATATAATTCAATGGGGTTCAATGTGAATATTCTTCATTATAATGACGCGATAGAAAACCCAAGAACAAAAGAGTTTCTAGAGAAAAAACTGTTATTCACTAAAGATAACAAAATTAAAGAGAATTATCTTAAACTATTAGCATGGGAACAAGGTGGAACAAAGAGTCGATTCAAAGGAAGTCTTTACTCGGAATATACCATTTTCCCTGCTTTAAAACAATCACGATCCTTAATGTTAGATCTAAGGTTTAATTGCAATTCTTTTGAAAACTTTACAATGTTTGAAAACTATGACTTCAACTTAATGATGTCAGATCATGCTTCCATAACAACAATCTTGGAAAGTTTGTCTCTTGGAAGTAAAAGTTTCCAGATCTATGAAACATCAAAATATAATGATCTTTTTGCAGATTATTCAATCAAAACATTCCAAAAATTATTCCATTCGAATAACTTGAGAACGATAGTTGAAGCAATCCCATCGATCCTAGACACACATTTGAAAAACAGCAGAATCATTAATAGGTTCAAATCCATCAATATCGTTGATCCTATCTCTATTTCAGATCATTATTTCACACGTACTCTAATACAGATGTTGAAATCATTAATAAAATGTGATAATACATTATACCCACCTCCTACAATTGCATTCTTGGAGAGATTCACTAAGGAAATCACTCCAAAATTACCTGATAGAATCACTACTGAAACCGACTTAGATCATAAGATAAATGTTGAATTAACCATAGAGGAACTATTAACTGAACTAAACATCCAAAATGGGAAATGTTCTTCGAATCTAGATGTTGTTATTTCTAATAAACCAGATTTGGGAAATGGGAGAAACGTATTGAATTTGATATCAATCCCACATCCGGCATCTGTTGTTTCTGCATTACATTTAAATGATAAACACGTTATAACAAATGATGATTTGTTAGAAGTTAGGGATAAGGCAGATTTCGTCACACATAATTTCTTAGTTGATGATAATGTCAGGTATGAAGAGATTTTGAAATTGGTGAAGAATAAAGAAGATCTGATGTATTTCTTCAATGCTGAGACTTTAACATTGGAGAAATTACAAAAACAATTATCGATCTTGTTAGGTATTGAGATTCAATTGAACAAGGAGAATTTCAGTCTTGGATTCACGGATCGTTCGAAATCTCTGAATGAGTTTCTTGATGATGATTTCTTATTGTCCCAAGGTGAATTCACTAGAAAATTGGATCATGTGAAGTCATTAGTGGTGAGTTATGGTAATCCTATCCCTTATGAGATCAATCAAAGACAATCGATTGATAAGTTGAAAGAATTGAGAGATAATTTAAAGAATCTAAAGAAGAAAAAGACAGAATTCGAAGCTGAAAGAATCTTACAAAGTCAACATTATGAATCAAGACATGATCCTATTATTGAAATCAGTGAGAATTGGAATAAAAAAGATGCAAACATATGGCATTTGATAAAGAACTTGAGATACATCGATGAGACTGAATATGATTATTTAGACTCATTTGAATGAATCTGATACTAGTTATATTTCTCATATTTCTCATATTTCTCATATTTCAATACTAAATGCTGGGTGTTTGGTGCTTTGTGATGGGGAAATAGGATATCATGATAAAGTTATTATATATAAAAAGGAATAGATAACGATTTGCAAATATATAAGAGAAGAAGAAGAGAATGGTCTCTTTAGTGTACTTAGCGATGTGTGTATCGATCTTCATCATTAGAAGATAATTGTTTATCTATTGATTACCAGACCTCAAGTGATCCAAGGCGTTATCGATCAATTTAGCAGATTTGGATAGTTCTTTCTTCTTATAGTTCAAATAGGACTCTTTGGCACTGATCCATTGTTCTTGTGTGCCTAATCTCTTAGACACCTTCTCGCTATCCATGATATAAGCAGATTCCTGCCATATCAAGAAATCCTATTATAATATAGTTAGTATACTTTACTGAAGTGATAGTTAGCTAGTTAGTATGGTAGGTGTATAATATACTTTGTTAAGATCATCAAACTCTTTGGTGAACTCGTGCATTTGTAAAGAGTATCTGTTGAAGATATCCTCAATGGTCTTTAAAAGCTTCTTCCAATCAAAATCAGCTTGTGAGTCTTCCTTTGAGCTCAACTCCTTCAATTTGGTATCATTAGTCTCGCTCTTCTCTGATAATTCACTGATAATTGAGATGATCTCCTCCAGTTTCTCCTTCAAGACATTGTCAAATTTCTGATCTAGTGCGAGCCTGGCAGAGACATTGATATTAACATTAACATTGGTATCTTCTGCAGATGTTCTCTCAATCACAGGGCTCGTAGCAGGACTTGTATGAGTCGCATCTTTGTCGCCACTCAGGGCGGTAAACACGGACTGGTTCGCTGTGTCTGGGGGAGCACCGTTCTTGTTAGAGTCACTCATTTTAACAGTGTGTTTTCTCGGTTTATTTAGTGAATCGTGATCTGTTTGACACTTTTGTTTTTGTTTGGTTTTTAGTGCACTGAAAACTTTCAAGATTTATAATTTTACTCTTCTTTCACACATGATCACTTAATAATATAACAAATACAAAACACTAGTTAAAACCATGGATAACCCAATAAAGAAGGAAAGAGTCGACGGGAAGCTCATAAGGCACAACGCTCCAAAGAAGTTCAAGTATTCAGACCTCGAAACAACAGTTCATATAAAGGCATCAACACCATATGTATCTGCTATTAAAAGAGTAAATAAACTGCTGAAAGCTCTATCACACAAACAACCCAAAGTGAAATACATAACCATACTAGGAATGGGTGCTGCTATTGAAAGAGCTGTTTCCGTTGGATTGCATTTCCAAGAAGAAGAAGGAAGTAAGATTGAAGTATTGACAAAGAGTGTCGAAGTCTTGGATGAATTTGATGACGGTGATGAGGATAATGAAACTGTTTACAAGAAAAGAAGTGTTACCGCTGTTGAAATACATGTTTACAAAACAACAGATCTTCTGTGAAGTTATCTAAAAATAAATAATGACTTTTAATGGATATACATATATACAGATATATACCTTATGCTGTTGTAGTTGGAGTTGAAACTTCTTTATTACCTTCTGTGGATAATCTTTTAGTACACTGTTTCTGTAGGTACTCTAATTCTTCAAACTCGTTCTTTATCTTCGTTCTTGAAAGATCTTTGAATAAATCCAACGCTTTATTTGTGACTTCTAGACATTTGGCATAGTCTCTTTTGAAGTATAATCTCTCAGCTAGGTTTTCTAATCTTACTCTATCACTTTTGACTTTTGGATCGGTTTTTGTAATATCAATCTCTTCAAGCCACGTCAAAGTGTTTATCACTGGTCCTGTGGTTTCAAATTCTTGTTTCTGTATCAGGTATTCTTCTTCTGATTGACCTTTACGAACTTTTGTTTTTCCAGAACCTTTCTTTACAAGAACTTCACCGTTATTGACTGTGGTTTTATCATTTCCTTCAAGCGTCACTTGGTTAACTTTCTCAGCTAGTGTGGTTTCTATTATCTCAGACATGGTATATCTATACTTGTATAAAGCTCTAAGCATATAAATATATTTAGCTGAGTGTAGTCAAAAATTGGTATAGTGATGGATTTTTTTAATCAGAAAACTTTTTGGTCAGAGCACGCTCATCGCATTAAACATTTTGTTCTTTACACCAACAAAAAGTTGTTATTTATGAATTACAAATTGATGTAATGAGAGGTCTCTGAAGACTGTACTATATCTTTGAAGCTCTATACACATTACTTCCAATTTTGGGGAATTTGATTTTGAATCCCGGCTCAAAATAACATTCTTGACAGTCTTCCTCAGGAACACCATTCTCATGAATCAAGACACCGAAATCCAAACTATCAACTAATGAAACCATCGGAGCATGCCATGTACCTAGGGTTTAACAATGTTAGTAAGCTATACTTCTTAATTGGCAAAATATGATTTACTCACCTTCCCTGTATGTAACTGCCTGGTTTCCACTACATACAAATGCTTCGATTGTATTGGGGTCTGGCAGGTTATCTTCTGTATCTATGAGAATTGTTAGTATCAGGCCCATCCCCATCATTCACGCACTCAAGGTACCACTAGCTATGTATACATACTTGGATCTGAAAGTGCGCATATGACGATATATGCTGCTTTGTTAGATTTATGTACACCCATTGGCATGAAAGTCTGTGTACTGAATGAATGTCTCTCTAGCACTTTGGATAGATAAACTTTATGGGAGTCATGGTCTGTGATTAGATGATTTGGAGGTGAACAACGAAATATGTTCCAATTGGCAGTAGCTGGTTTACCTGAAGGACAATTATTAAACTTATTGTTTATGGCAGAAACTTTATGCACTTTAATTGCAGTTCCATAGTTGGCACTAGATTGTTCCTTTGTACCTATCTGATGGTCTGCTGAGATAATGTCACCAAATTTGGCAAATGACTCAGGAGTTAGTGGTGCTGCCGTTATCTCTTTCTTGTCTGCAACATTGAACGTCTTCAACACCATCTTTATTGGTATTTCATTCACAAGCTCCTTCAGATCTAAGACTGTATTTTTTCAAGGAACCACACTCACTTATATACTCCCATCAATGGCCATCTCCGTAATAAATCGCACTGATAACCGTTTCGCGAAAATTAGTCAGCAGATTCGTTTTTGCTGATGTAATTTTTGGAACTTCATACTTGCCATATTCATTTTAAAGCAATACTTCATCTCATTGAAAAATTTCAATTTGTGTTAGATATTCACATCAATTGAGCAATACTTGAAGAAATGTCTTGGTATCAAACTAAAATATCACTTAAACCACGCTCTAGAGGTGCTTACCTTATAACTGAGGAGGTTCTACAAGGTCTACCTGAACTGAAAGACTATGAAGTCGGAGTCTTGCATTTATTCTTACAACATACATCTGCTGGTTTATCCTTGAATGAAAACTGGGATTCTGATGTCAGATCTGACTTGAGTCATGCATTGGATGATCTTATCCCAGATGATCCAGATGCTACCAAGTATGCACACAGTTCAGCTGGTGAAGGACCAGATGATATGGCTGGACACATCAAATCTACTCGTAAGTTATATTTACTACCACTCTTCTAGTTAAGACCCAAGATATACTAACACATAAATTATAGTTGTTGGTGCTTCATTATCTATCCCAATTACTAGGGGACGTTTGGCAACCGGTACATGGCAAGGTATCTATCTTTTAGAATTCCGTGACTACAAACATCAAAGAAACATCGTTGCCACTATCAATGGTCAAAAGAAATGATCACAGTGTACAGTATTTATTTCTGAAATATTAGTTGAATGATTTGTATTTATTCCTCATAATAAGCCCTTTTGTATTTCATAATTATCAGATAACATCATGCACTCTTAGAGTAAAGAAATATCGGTAAACTCTCTGACCTCTTCGACAATAGATTTATCATTATATCTCAAATCCAGTTAGTTCTGCTTCTTCAGCATCGTTAAAGAAAGAGTTGAAAGCAACAATTGTACCATGGATTAACAAACCACCTGTTAGGTTTAGAATCAATGCAGTGAAATTGATGATTCTAGAGTGATAGAGCACTAGCGTTAGAGCTTTCAGTTGTTAGTAACATAGATCTATAAATGTAAAACTCAAAATAGACTTACCAATACCTGATACTGTTAAGAATGCGGATAAAAATTTACCAAAATCAACAATCACTCTATAGTTCATAAGTTAGTATAACTGGAATCCCATATGTAGCAAGTATAATATGTCACATACGTAGAAGATTGACTCATAAAGTCATCATGAGACCATTGGTTACAAATAATTATAGGGAGGTATGCAACTGAGAATAAACCGGCTATTGAAAACAATAATGTTAGTAAGGTTGAACGATGCGATGCTTCTAAAACTTGATACTCACCCGATATTAATGGAGACCAGTTTTTGAAAAGGGCACCACCTAATATCACTAGCAAAAAGCCAGCAGCTAGCACTAGTGACAATGCAATGATCTTGGATAATGGGTTTTTGAATAGTTTGGCCATCTTGAATATCTAGTTTCCCTTGTTATAAGTATACTTTGAAACAGATCCAAAGAAAGAGGGCTGTTCTGTTCATTTATCGCACTTTTCGGCCCTCCTCCTAATAATTGGCACGACCATAAATGACAGACAATTCATGGCTCTGATCGCGAATTCGCGAAAATCTCAAAATTCTTCAAAGAAAAACAAAGCCAAAGTGGCGATTGAGTACGAGTCCAAGTTGTTTATAGTGAAGCATAGATACTTGTTTGGGAAGAGTAACTAGTCTTTTACACACAAATTTGCTAAGATGGTATGTTTATAAGGTCTTCCTAATATTTATCAAGGATTACAAGCTAACAATTGACAACAGTTCAGAAATAACTATGATGGTGATACCGTTACCTATTCCCCAACTGGTAGAATATTTCAAGTACGTATACATGAGATTGTCTTAACTCAATTGATTGAAAACTAACAAGGGCCCAAGGTCGAATACGCTCTAGAAGCCATCAAACAAGGGAGTGCTGTTGTGGGGCTTGCAACTAAAGAATATGCCGTTTTAGTGGCCTTAAAAGTATGTATAATGAATGGATTTTGTGGATCTATTGAGATTACATTTGACTAACAACATTTTTTAAATTAGAGAAATGCTGAAGATTTGGGATCATATCAAAAGAAAATCATTAAAGTTGATGACCATCTAGGTGTTGGTTTAGCTGGTCTAGCACCAGATGCTAGAGTGCTTTCAAACTACTTAAGAGAGCAAGCTTTAAACCAAAGATTGGTCTTTAATAGACCACTATCAGTTGAAAGAGCATCTAACTTATTAGCTGATAAAGCTCAAAATAATACACAAAGTTATGGAGGTAGACCATATGGTGTTGGTCTATTAGTAACTGGTTATGATGAAACTGGTGCTCATTTGTTTGAATTTCAACCATCAGGAACAGCTTTGGAATATGTTGGTGCTGCAATTGGTGCCCGTTCTCAAGCTGGTAGAACATATCTAGAAAGAACCTTTGAGGAATACGCTAATGCCTCAAAAGAAGAATTAATCGTACACGGTCTAAATGCTTTGAGAGATACTTTAGCCCAAGATAAAGAATTAAACAGTAAAAATACATCCATCTCAGTCGTTGGTAAAGATACAGAATTCACATTATATGATGATGATGACGTACAACAGTGGCTAGATCGTTTAGATTCTGTTTCAAATGCTAGAACAACAGGAACTAATGATGATGACAACGATGAAGGTGATGCTGAAGTCCAGGATGCTGAGCAACCACAAGCTGATCAACCAGACCAAACTACAACTGCTGAAGGTGAAGATAGAATGGATACTGATTAGAGGAGAATATGTAAATCATCTAAAATATAAAGAGAGTGTCATGTCATTTTTTGAACGGTGCAAACTGGGTTATGAAACTGTAGGAACAATAACTAGGTTATCTCTTGTAGCCATTATCACTCTGGCATAGATTGTTACATAATCATGTTACAGATAGTAGATTTTATTTGCTCTATTATATTAGCTCTCGGGTATTTTGACAAAGCTTAAAATTTGCTCGTGTCTTAAAGATCAAGGGTGTTTAGTACATCAACCACTGGTTGTATTGAGATCTACGAGATCTCTTGATGGATATGATCTAAAGCACTTGACATTGATGAAACGTTGATAAACAGAGTGTCTTTAAATATATAGTAATCGTCAAAATCGACTTTCAAATCTCGACTTTTGAGCTATTGATAGTGGTTAAATAGCCCCAAGAATGGCTAGCGCTTAATATTTATGAATACAAGGACCCAATTATGTGTCGTTTTAATGAGAAAATATCATGCACTTATCTGCTTCTTGGCTGAATACCTTGAGGCTACTAAATATCGATCTAACTGGTATAAATTGAAACCATTTTGCCAGTTTATTCATCTTTCATGGACTATTTCGTAGTGCTAAGATTTATACAATATTCAAAATGGCTGACTTTAGTGCTTTCGATGTGGTTTCAAAAATGGATATGGGAGGTGGTGCTCCAACTGGTAGAAAGTGTAAGATTTCTGTAAGTACCTTAACATTACATTCAACACCTCAAATCAAGAGTCATACTAACATTATTATTTTAGATGTTGTGGAATTGGTACACTATTGACTCTTGTTTCATTGCAAGATCATGGCACGTTACAACTAAAGGACAGTTTGCTGGTTCCTGTATTGGTTGTTTCCTCTTAGTCCTTTCTGCACAATGGTTACATAGAGTAGCTCGTGAATATGATGCTGCTATTGCCAGAAGAAAATACTTGGAGTTAAGAAATGCTGAAACATCTAGCTCAAGTGAAAGCAACTCATCTGTTGAACATTTAAAATCTGCTAGTGCTGGTATTGACAATAAGACTAGAGCGGCTACTATGTACATGTCAAACGATTCCTTCTTTGCAAACTTATTCCAGCCTATTGTCTATACATTAAGTCACTCATGGATGGTCGATTTCACAAACGGCTCTAGACTTGGTGCAGCTTATCCTAGTTTGATCGAACACTGTATCAGAGCGTTGATCTTCACTATTCAATGGGGTCAGTCTTATATCATTATGTTACTCTTCATGTACTATAACGGGTACATCATC
The DNA here is from genome assembly GCA_030569675.1 of Wickerhamomyces ulmi. Classification (NCBI taxonomy): domain Eukaryota; kingdom Fungi; phylum Ascomycota; class Saccharomycetes; order Phaffomycetales; family Wickerhamomycetaceae; genus Wickerhamomyces; species Wickerhamomyces ulmi. The sequence goes on from JAJMLN010000013.1 coordinate 106,154, forward strand.
ATCTCTTGTATCCTTGGTGCCTTGTTCGGTAGACTCATCTTCAACTACGAACCGATCACTTGTGCTACAAGATCTCAGAGCGAGGATAACGATAAAAAGTGTTGTTTATAGTTGTTAATCAATAAAAAGGAATAATAACAAATAATTAAAGTTTATCATAGTTTGTAAGGGTTTGTTACTCTAGTAACTAGTAGTAATAACTAATACGTAATGAGCGCGATAATTTCCTTTTTTGGTGGCCCATGCCCAGATCAAGATTTTAGTTGCCCTGGAAACATGTCTTAAAAGATCATAAACAAATAACAAAAAAAATGAAATCACAAACCACAATAACAAACAAAAAAAACATAAATACTTCAACTTTTGAAACAACCACAAAACTAAATCCACAAAAACAAGGTGTCTAATCACAGTACTACTGCTTGCACCCCACTGCTTTTAACTATCCAACTACTTTTCCTTCGCTAGTCCCCACCATCTTCATACTGACCTCTGTTTGTTTTCCTATTTGTTTACGTCCAGTCATAACCACAAAAGAAGATTCCACTAAAATAATACCTGCCACTAAACCGTTGAAGACTACAAACCTAAAAGAAGTCAAACCCTTTTCACATATCCAAACATTTCTAGTTACATCGTCTTCCCAAAGTTGTATTAAGAATCACCATCCATTAGCCTCACTTTGCATCCAAGGTCATAACACCACCACCCAAACACATACACATACACATTGCAACTCCAAGTCATAAGCTAGTGTCACAACATGGAACATCAAAGATTAGCAAATCGCTTTAGAGCTACAGATGAAAATTTGGATGCGTTGAAACATAAGGCCCCTAGGGTTTCCCAACAACAACCAACTCAAGAAACATCAACAAGAGTGGCCCTTGGTTCTATATCCACTAACTTGAATTCATCAAGAATACCTCTGGCTAAAGCTGCTCAAAGAGTCCAAGTATACTCAGATGCTACAGTTAATGATGAAAATGCTGTTCCTGGAAGACAATTCAAACATGAGACAAAAACTACAACAGAAAGACAACCTTTGGTTGAAATACCTGATGAAACAAATATGAGATACTATGAATCAGCTTATGGCTCACATGAAATACCAGATGGAGCAAAATACTGTGAATCAGGCTACGACTCAGATGAAATCCTCGAAGGCGAACATATAGAAGAGGACTTTGATGATTCAATTCCTAAAGGAATGATGCCACGCAATACCTATCAGATCAGTCAAGAACTCCGCATTGTTTATGAAAAGTTCTATAAAGAGAAACTGGACGAAGAAGATGAAGATACTTACGACGTCTCCATGGTCTCTGAATACTCACCTGAAATCTTCAATTATATGCATTCCTTGGAAAAGAAACTAAGGCCAAATCCACGTTATATGGAATCACAAACAGAATTGAAATGGAATATGAGAGCAATTCTTGTTGATTGGCTAGTCCAAGTTCATTCAAGGTTCAACCTCTTACCAGAAACATTATTCCTGACTGTTAATTATATCGATCGTTTCTTGAGTAAAAGAAAAGTCTCATTGAGCAGATTTCAATTAGTTGGGGCCGTTGCCTTGTTTATTGCTGCTAAATATGAGGAAATTAACTGTCCCAGCGTGCAAGAGATTGCTTATATGGTTGATCATGCATATTCAGTTGATGACATTTTAAGAGCTGAAAGATTTATGATAGATGTTCTTGAATTCGAAATGGGATGGCCAGGACCAATGTCATTTTTACGTCGTACAAGTAAAGCTGATAATTATGATTTTGAAACCAGAACGCTGGCGAAATATTTCTTGGAAATCACAGTTATGGATTACAGATTTGTTGCCTCTCCTCCTAGTTGGTTAGCCGCAGGTGCTCATTACCTGAGTAGACTTTTATTGGATAAAGGTGAGTGGACCGAAGCACATGTTTATTATTCTGGGTACACTGAACATCAAGTGAGGAATTTAGCACAGGTGCTACTACAGGCATGCCGTAACCCAGAAGAACATCACAAATCAATCTATGAAAAATACCAGGAACGTCGTTTCCGTCGCTCTTCATTATTTGTTCAAGAATGGTTCAAGGTTGCAGATGAAGACTGATTTGTTTGTCATGGTACTTTTCCTTTTGTTAATTTAAGTGGTTATTTGGTTTTATTGTGGATATGGTTTATTATCTAGGAGAAACAGTTCTTTCCAGAGCATTGGATATGTATTTTATTTGAATTTGTATATTACTAGTGATTTGATATGTATCACTTTATGATAATTTGTAGCTATGGTAACCTTACAACTTTTAAACATTCCGGGTAACTCCCAAAATTAATATTGACAGAAAAATTTAGAACATGTTAATACATACCAGAACTTTCCAAATTGTTTCATAGTTTACCCTATAATATCTAACTAATCAACAATATGTCTTTCCGTTTAGCTGCTACCTCTGCTTTAAGAACTGCTGCAAGAACTGCTGTTCGCAGATCTGCCTTACAATTGACTGCTAGAGCCGTTGTTCCAACCTCTGCTCGTTTGTTCTCTACGACTTTTGCCGTTAAAAACTCTTACTCTCAACAAGTTTCTGAAAGTTTAAAGAGTGAATTGGAACATGAAAGAGCCAACAAAGAAGATTTCCCAGAAGAATTAACTGCATTCCTTGAATCTACTGGTTTTGAAATCATCCCAAGTGAAGGTAAAGCTTTAGGTAAACTTGTTAAACGTACTCCATCTGAAACCGTTTACGTCTTCTTTGACATCAACCAAGTTGCTAACGTTCGTCCATCTGAAGTCGAAGAAGCTGATGAAGCTGAAGGTTTCGAAGAAGAAGATTTCGAAAACTCTTTCATCAACTTAAACATTGTTGTTGAAAAACAAGATAAATCAGCCGTTTCCTTCGATGTCTTGGTTGGTCCAGAAGATGGTTCAACTTACATTGACAACGTCACTGCTTATGCTGATTCTACTGAAGCTTTGACTGAATCTGCTGAAGCTGATCAAAAACGTGAAATCACATACAACGGTCCAGCATTCTCTAACTTGGATGAAGCTTTACAAGTCAACTTTGAAAACTACTTAGCTTCAAGAGGTGTTGATAATGAATTATACCAATTCATCTTGAACTTCGGTATCTACAAAGAAAACGTTGAATACTTACACTGGTTAGAAAAACTAGATAAGTTCTTCAAATAGATCTTTTGATATCATGATATCATAAATATCAAAGGTTAGCTTTTGATGTTGATGATTATTATTGTTTTTTGTATATATTGAGTTCGTTATCTTCAGTTTTTTCTTACAAATAGTTCTAATACTTTGTTTTATGTCATCTACTTGATTTTATGTTTAGTTGGTTACAATTGAATCGTATGATCAGTGTTAGTTGGCTTTACAACACATTTCCAATCTTGTAAATACCTTATAATATAAATAAATGGAAATGATCAGTAACTGTGATGTTAATGTAGGTATTCATACTCTCATAAATGATAGACGTAGCGATCAACCAGCTGGACTAATCATACTCTAAGCCTACAAGCTAACAAACTCCCAATTCGTCTAAGTATCAGCTACTTATTGATCCCATCATCTCAGTTTTGTGCCAAAATCATGTAATGGCCCCTTATTCTGCCAGTTTCATAAGGGTCAATATGGAGACTAATAAGCTTGACATTTGACACATAAAACACTTTGAAAGACTTCGAACAAGTTAAAGTGAGTCAGTAAAAACGCTGAAAGATTCTATACAAACTAATATACCCCGATACTATGATCCATCAATGACAAGCGTACTCTACTAGATTGTAAGCACTACTAGGTGTAACCCAACTAGCGATATACAAGTGGATACTATGTGCCATATGATACACCCAGACACCACTATCATATAAGTATATAGGGCTACTTTACACTTTATAACGCCATCAGCCGACTACGCTTTGCTTCATCTTTCGATACAATGTACAATACCTATAGTGTCTTCATTCTTATTGGTTTCATACTTCATTAAATTACACCATTCAACATCAATCCCATCAACTTTTGTATGAACCACTAACTTTGTGACTGTTCTTTTTCATGATATTGTGTCCCCTACCACACTCAAACCTGCCAAACAAAAATCGCGGCCTGATTTTCGCGAAACTTTTTCAGTGGACATCAATTCGCGGGAAGCCTTAACTATGGAGGTGTTGCTCCTACCAGGGATTTGGTAACATCAACAAAAATTAAAAGCTTTAGACGGTATGAAGAATGGAAGCGTTTTAAAGGGTAATACATAAATAAAACAACAAAATGTCTGACGCTATTGTCTCATACGCTGCTTTAATCTTATCTGACGCTGGTGTTGAAATCACCTCCGAAAACCTATTGACTTTAACCAAAGCCGCTGGTGCCTCTGTTGACAAAGTACGTGAAGATTTTTTTTTCCATCGTCAACACAGAGACAAAACAACACAACTAGACTCATAATTGAGCTCTGATTTCAATGAAATGGGTTGTTTCAAACTCTGTGTTTACAATGGTGTTACAATATTACATCAGAACGTTATACTAACAAAATTATCATAGGTCTGGGCTGATGTCTTCGCTACCGCTTTAGAAGGTAAAGACTTAAAAACCATCTTAGGTGGTTTCGCTACTGCTGGTCCAGCTACCGGTGCTGCTGCTTCCTCTGGTGCCGCTGCCGCTTCTGCTGAAACCGAAGCTGCTGCTGAAGAAGTTGAAGAAGCTAAAGAAGAATCTGATGACGATATGGGATTCGGTCTATTCGATTAAGAAGTTTAATATCTATTAGAATCTAAATCAACAGCATACGTATTAATTCAAATCTGATCGTAGTATTTACTCGTACAATATATGCGTAAAATACAATTGAACTATCTTGAAATAGACTATGTATCTATGGCTCCAGATCAAGTAAGATATAACTCTCTACACTAATGATATAACCCAGATAAAAAACATGATAATTAAAAAAAATGATGAGTGGTATCACAGAGTAATACTCATTATAATTAAACTCAATCAAAACCCTAAATGTACAAAATCAAAAACTCATTAACAATAACTGTGGAAGGTAGAAACTTAATCGTATCATGCTAAATCATTTCTTCTTTTCAGCTTCAGCTTCAGCTAATTCTCTAGCTCTCTTTTCTCTAATACCTTTGTATTTCTTGTCAGATCTAGCTAATCTTAAGGTTCTGTAAGCGGTTTGTTCTGGAACTTCAACAGCTCTTGGTTCAACATCAGAAACTGGTTGAACAACTGGGAAAGAAGCAGCAGTAGATAAAACTTGTTCAGCTTCTGGAGCTTTACCGTTTCTTGGGAAAACAATCAATTTAGATTGGTATTCTTTTAATCTTTGAACGTTCAATTCGTAAATTTCAGTAGATCTGTTTTGACGTCTGTGGTCAACAGCAATACCAATAGTTCTAGCGTAAGCAGCAGTTAAACCAGCAGCTTTGATTTCTCTTAAAGTGAAACCTCTACCAGCTCTGACTTTTCTGTTGTATTTGATAGTTGGAGCTCTGACAACTGGTCTTAAAGCATCTAAAGGTCTTGGAGCGACTTTAGCGGCTTTGGCAACTCTAGCAGATCTTCTGGAAGCTTTTTTACCAGCTTGGTCAAAGTGAACTTTGACTCTTTCTTGCCAGTGTTTTCTGAAATGATTTTTTAATAGTGGTAAATTCTTAGAAATAGCTAAATGATTCTGTTAGTATACATGGTTCATAAGTCCACTAATATAACGGTTATAACATACCCATTTTGTATTGTTATTGTGTGGTTTAACACTAATCTTCAACCAAACCCAGTCAACTTTTGATTTTTTTTTTTTCACCAAACAAAAAAAACCAAACCGAAACACTGAAAATATTACGTAATGGGTATATTGGTTACGGCCACTACCATCCTTATGTAAATGGTTTTGAGCACTTGACCATTTAGTCATTTTGATTGTTCTGTGGCTCAAATGGACCAAGTGATATATCTTTTAGTAATTGAGTATTTGCTGTTGGATACGATTATAATACACGTATATGATCTGTATAGTGACTCAGTACATTCTTAGACTCATTCCCCTTTTTTCCGGGCCTAATTTACTGCAGAAGTAAGAGGTTATAGTAACTAGCAGATGTGATGGCATGTAGTTCAGCTTAACCGTTTCTTCTACTGGTATGTAATGTGTTACAGAGACTTCTACAGCGTGTATCATGATATATCAGTCCGAACTACACACAACTCTGTAGATCAAACCACTACTATCAAACACGTAGATCCATTTTCATTCAACTAATTTGTTATTTGAAGTTTACTGCTTAAAACGGTGTCTTATCTTGGCTCTATTTCCGATGCCTTCAATTAAGAAAAAAAAACCGTTGTTTCGGTATTGTAGTCAGAGATGACATATACATCTATATCAACTGGCTATTGAATAAGCACAACAAGATATACCTTGTTATTGACATAATATATCACTACTCAAGTTTGACGGTGGCACAGTGGTCAAGTCGATGTTTTACAGTCTTTGAAATTTGTCAGCTTTAAACACACTATCTATATCGAAAATCACATACAAGTCTGAAGTGGCTCAAATTGTGACTCAGAGTTACATTTATAACGCATTACTCAACTTAAATACAAAAGAATTAACTTGAATATAGTTCTCCATTAGAAATATCATCAATTAATCACTGATCAAAGTCAAAGAGAAGTCACCTCATAACTTACTCTTTAATATCTACATAAAAATGACTAACAAACTTGATGGACTTGAAGTAAACGAGAGAGAATCTCGTGAATCAACCCCACTTATAGATGAGACACATATTATTACTAGACCATACCCTTTGACAGAGGTTCTTCCGGCAGTATGGTTCAGTTCATTCTTAGCTGCAGTTGATAGTACGATCGTTGCTAATATCATGGCTATCATAGCAGCGGAATTTGAACAAGAAGATCTTAAATCGTGGATCGCTACTTCTTTCTTACTGACAAACGCTGCGTTCCAGCCATTATACGGGAAGGCATCAGATATAGTTGGAAGAAAGTACGCATTATTGTTTGGTCAGTTCTTCTTTGCGTTGGGATGTGTATTGTGTGCTTTTGCTAGAAGTGTTCCTGAATTCGCAATCGCTAGAGCGATTAGTGGGATTGGAGGAGGTGGAATGACTGCAATGTCAAGTATTATTGTGAGTGATCTTGTGACTTTGGAAGAAAGAGGGTTGTTTCAAGGTTATGCCAATATCAATTTTGCTGCTGGACAGATGATAGGTGCACCATTGGGAGGTTGGGCTTTAGCTACTATTGGGTGGAGATGGGCTTTTGGATTACAAGCACCTTTGTTAGCCATTTGTATGATTTTGGCTTATAGAAATATCAATATTCCACCTCGTCAACCTTTCACTAAAGAGAGTTTCTCCAAGATTGATTTTGGTGGTTCGTTTACTTTAATCTTGGTTATTAGTTCCTTTTTGTTGCTTTTATCTACAAATTTGAATAGATTTATCTTGTCGTTGACATTGGTGATATCACTAGCTTCTTTCATTTACATTGAAAAATATGTTGCAATTGAACAAATCTTACCATCTGGATTATTCAAAGGTGCCCTTGGTGTCCTATCTATCTTATCATTATTGGTCAGTCTTTCTATTTATTCTTGGTTCTTCGGTATACCAATCTATTTACAAATTATTCAAGATCAAACAAGTGAACAATCAGGTCGTTTCTTAATTGTGGAAGTTGTATCTGTCTCTATTGGATCTGTCGTTGCAGGATACTTCATCAGAAGATTCGGATCAAATGTTAAAAGAGCATCAATCTTTATTACGGTTTTAGCACTTGTGATACTGTTTGGTGCTTTCTCATTATACAATTCCGTTTTGAAAAACACTGCACCATATGATAAACATATTGGTTGGAAAGTCACTACCATTACATCACTAGCATTCGTTGGGTTTGGTTATGGTAGTGTTCTAGTTTCAATCTTGGTCGCTATCATAGCCATTGTTGGACCTGAAGGACAAGCAGCGGCAACTGGTGTGAATTATTTATTCAGATCAATTGGTACAGTTGTGGGTACAGGTACCTCTCTATCAGCTTTTGAAATAGGCTTGAAAAGAAGACTAGTTGAATTACTGAAAGACCTACCTAATGGTGCTGATATAGTTGAACACCTAGTTCATGATGCAAACTATATAAAATCTGGTGAGTTTAGTGAAACATTGAAATTTGAAATTTTGAATGCTTATAGAGCAGCAATGGTTACTTCATTCATACCAGCGATTGGATTCACACTATTAGCATTGGTTATCGCGACGGTTCTTATCGTTAGACTACATTCTTGATGATACTACACTCAACTTAACAATACAATATTCCAATTATTTATTTCATTATAAAATATATAAATCATGTCAAAGTCTTGTATAATTCATCACAGATGTCTGTGTGTGAAGTAAAACGTATATCATAATATCAAAGGTTAGCACGTTGAAGATCATTGCTGATAGATAGTCTGTTTCCCAAATCACGACAATAATCAAACACTATTTCCATGTATTTGGAATTATCAAGAGCTCCAAATTCACTAAAGTATTTGTTTGAGACTTGTAATGAGCCCAAGTAGAATGAGTTTTTACTAACATTCATATTCTCTTGAGGATATTGAGTGAAGACATGATCAGGTAATTTAACCATGGCTAATCTTTCCGCATAACGTTCAATTCCCTTTTCATATGTCTTTTTGATAATCATCTTGATAGCATGTTTCCATTCATGTGGAGAAAGAGCTTGATTTGCAGCGAATATAATCTCATAAGGACTTGGCATTCCTTGAACATCATCAACTCCAGAGAAGGTCAATTCTGATGATTTTCTGAACATTGTAGGACAAACTTTAACTTCTCTGTTATATCTCTCTTTCTTTGGTTTTCCTCTGTTCTCATAATGATGTAGTTCGATATGATAATCAGGATTCCAATCTGCTAATTGTTCTCCAAATTCACTACTACTATCAGATGATGATGTATAGTAGTGACAATATGTAGCAGAACGATCAAGAGCAGCAAGTAGGTGGAAAAGTTGTAAATCATCCAAGTTCAACCCAATTGATGAAGCTGGTTTGGTAATGATTATATTAACACCTCTTGATAAAGTCTTTGAATCCAAACATTTGAAACATCCATCTGTAGCATGACGATAAACAGGGACATTAACCTGTATAATGTTATTAAATCTAAGAGCATCATATACCGTGAAACGTAGGGTGATTCTTCTCAATCTCATCAAGAACCCTTTCAATTCAATCATTTGATAATCAGCACTATCGAAATCAAGGATAGCTTTTAGGTTTCTGGAATGAGTGCAGACTTTATATGTGTAATAATAGTATAGTCCAAGTTCACGGATATCACTGTAGCAATCATTGATTGATTTCTTGTATTTTGCTGGAGATTCAATGCAGAACTGTTTGATATTGTTTAATTCTATCTTGCACTCCTTTGCAGTCTCTACGCTATACTCATGAGCTTCATTATAACGCTTTTGAGCTGCTTTTTGAAGCGCTTGTGACTGTTCATAGCATGCACCTTTGATTTTGCTGCCTATACTGTGTATTTCTGATTGACAGGATTTATAGCTTGATTTGAAAGCTTCAACGTGTGTACTCATTGTGATAAATTGACTTTATAGATACTGATTGGTTTATCTGGAAGATAGAAAAGGAAAGAGGAAGAAGAAGGAATGATCATCTTGTTTTATAGACATCGTGAATAAGTTCTCATAGTGCAATTGAGCTCTTTCGAGAAGGTCTGGAGCTCTCAAACAGAAAACATGTTGAGATGTTTAAGGGCCTTTTAGAGATGTTTTAGTATATAAAGATCTCATCGGTAAATTACATAAGCAAATATAAACAAAAAACAAAAACAAAAACACTCATCGATCGGCCCAGTGCTTCATGATGGTAATTTGTCAATTTTGTTAATTTGTCAATTGCCGGTGGAAATGACGATGCTAATTAATTATGGCACCCACGAAAATTGAAAATCCAGTGCGATTGTGTCAAACACTAGCTGGCCAGACTCGGCCATTAACGGATCACCTGGACCAACTGGATCAACTACAGCAACTGTGTATACTGTATTAACTGGTGGTGAGTGGACCCTACGAGATGCTCCAGGACAAGGTGTAGTAGTACCGAGAGATCCCGGGTATAGCGAAGTGCATCACCAATGATCGTACGTCTATAGGAACTAACCAACGAGGTTACCAACGAATTGGTACGTCTGCCAACACCATTGACACCATTGACACCATATGGTTGGATCAATGGACACACGTTACCGCTAATTACACCATATACACACACAGTCATGAGACACCATTAGTCAGTAGACACATGGTACATGCACACAGCTGTTGTTATTTCAGGTATTTGCTGCTGTTCGGTGCTGGCGTCATACAAATGTGCCATCACCTGAACGTTTTTGGCGTGGTAGTTACGTGTTACCCGCACAGCCGTGGCCGCGAAAAAACCACCAGACGCTTACAATATAAATACACTGGCCATTTCCTTCTTTCCTAAAAATTGATTCACAGCTGAATCTTGTCCTTGTACACATTTACAAATACAAACAAACTCACAATGGCTATTCAAAAAGTTTTCGCTAGATACGTCTATGACTCTCGTGGTAACCCAACCGTCGAAGTCGACTTAACCACCGACAAAGGTTTATTCAGATCAATTGTCCCATCTGGTGCTTCCACTGGTCAACACGAAGCTTTAGAATTAAGAGATGGTGACAAATCAAAATGGTTAGGTAAAGGTGTTTTGAAAGCCGTTGCTAACGTTAACGACATCATTGCTCCAGCTTTAGTTGCCGCCAACTTGGATGTCAAAGAACAAGAAAAAATTGATGACTTCTTATTACAATTGGATGGTACTCCAAACAAAGCTAAACTTGGTGCCAACGCCATCTTGGGTGTTTCTTTAGCCGTTGCCAAAGCCGCCGCTGCTGAAAAAAACGTTCCATTATACCAACACTTGGCTGAAATCTCTGCCACTCCACAACCATACGTTTTACCAGTTCCATTCCAAAACGTTTTGAACGGTGGTTCCCACGCTGGTGGTGCTTTAGCTTTCCAAGAATTCATGATTGTTCCAACTGGTGCTCCAACCTTCTCTGAAGCTTTAAGAATCGGTTCTGAAGTTTACCACACTTTGAAATCATTAACCAAAAAGAGATACGGTCAATCCGCTGGTAACGTTGGTGATGAAGGTGGTGTTGCTCCAGATATTTCTACTCCAAAAGAAGCTTTAGATTTAATTGTTGATTCTATTAAATCTGCTGGTTACGAAGGTAAAGTTTCCATCGCTTTAGATGTCGCTTCATCTGAATTCTACAAAGATGGTAAATACGATTTGGACTTCAAAAACCCAGAATCTGATTCTTCTAAATGGTTATCCGGTAAAGAATTAGCTCAATTATACTTTGATTTAATCAAAGAATACCCAATTGTTTCTATTGAAGATCCATTCGCTGAAGATGACTGGGAAGCTTGGACTCACTTCTTGACTCAAGTTGACATCCAAATTGTTGCTGATGATTTAACCGTCACCAACCCAGCCAGAATTGCTACTGCCATTGAAAAGAAATCTGCTAACGCTTTATTATTAAAAGTCAACCAAATCGGTACTTTATCTGAATCTATCAAAGCTGCTAAAGATTCTTACAAAGCTGGTTGGGGTGTCATGGTTTCCCACAGATCTGGTGAAACCGAAGATACCTTCATTGCTGATTTGTCTGTTGGTTTAAGATCTGGTCAAATTAAGACCGGTGCTCCAGCCAGATCCGAAAGATTAGCTAAATTAAACCAAATTCTAAGAATTGAAGAAGAATTAGGTGACAAAGCTGTCTACGCTGGTGCCAACTTCAGAAAATCTGTTGCTATCTAAGTAACTTATTTAAATTATATATGAGTATTAAATGAATTTTTTTCATCTGAGCTGAAATACATCTTGTAGCATTATCACATTGTTATCTTTGTTCCTTAGTTTTCATCAAGCTCAAACGATATGTGAGTCGTCCGTTAATTTCAAGATTATCAGACAATTCTACAGCAAAATATCATAAAGTCATGTATATTTTATATAATGCATCTAATGACAAGCCATTGAGTCATTCAATTCACTTCCAAACAAATAGTTCCCAATACCAGCACCAACAACAACACTTAACATCACCCAACCATTATAAGTCATAAAAATCAACATAATCATATAAGAATACCCAACTAAACCTCCATATAATACAGCTTTCTGTATTTTAGAAATTGTTCCTGATTTGATAAATGTCAATGAATGTTCTTCTTGAGATTCAAAAGGTAATGCGATTGAAGTATCTATCAATGTTAGCCTCAACCTTTGACTGAAGTACTTAATTTAACACTTTGTTAAATCAAGTTATAAAAAAACAGGTGTATAATACATACTCTTTGCATCTAATCTCTTAGCTTTAGCTCTCAAGTATTCATAACCAGTAGCTAATAATGCAATTGCGAATAAACTGAAAACAAATGAACTGAAAGAACGAACATGCCACCATTTGAAAATAACACACAAGTTCTTCCAATCCCATGTGAATATCATCTATTGTTAAGAACAACATCGTTAGTGATATAGATAATAGGGAACTCTAGAGGAAAGGTCAACATACGTTCATATTACACATGTCATGGTCCATATCAGGCATACCAGGCATATCATGTCCTGAATGATCCATCATTGAGTGATCCATTGTATAGTTAAGTGGTCTATTAAAAGGAAAAGGGTGTTTTCTTAATATAGATAGTGAAATGTTGTTGTGGTCTTAAATTTGATAATGAAATGTATAATTCCGATTAATATATGGGTCCAGAACACCCAGACACCGACTAATACTGACGATATTTGCTCGTATTAAAAAGTCAGGTGAATTGTATTTATTAAGAGTCGGGGATTGAAAGAGATGAGGCTGTTGTGTAGGTATCAGGTGGTTGTAGAGAATTGTATGGGTCTTGGAGGCTTAGATTGAGGATGGAAGATATATTGGGCTAGTTTTGTTGGTAGTATCTGGGAAATCGGAATTAATCGCGGAATTAGTGTTTTGTATGTAGTTGTATAGATATTAGTTGAGAATTGTGGTGTAGAAATGTAGTTTTTAGCCTTTTTAAGCTTGTATAGGATAAGTAGACGAATATATTACTCAGAGAGGTCTTCAGATGCATAAAAAGTGGTGTTTCAAAAAAGTGAAATTAAATTGAAGAAAAGTTAGATGACCTAGTTATTTTTAATAGAAAATTCAAATGCTTCATAATTTATTGTATAAAAAAAAATTTATTACAAATCTCATAAATTTAGACTAAATTAGTGTAGAAGTGCTAGTTACAAAGTCCTACTAGTAATCAGAATGTATAGATACTATCAATTAATTAACATTAATTACTATTTTAAATGTAATTCAATTTCCACTAGTATAGCTCTATATCAATTAGGTTTTCGCGAATTCTCTAAAATTATATTACATTAAACGCCATAAAGCTCACTTCCACTTTACACAGATAGTCACGATATACACTAATATAACTGATTGTAATTCTTACTATGGAATATGTTCAGTTAGTGTCAATAACTGTGGGATAATATTGATACACCCAATTGATAGTCACATGCTTCCAGCTGATGCATAGTTCTGATGGTTTCATACAATGATGTGGTTGTAAATCATAAACATTAACATATACTGATCAAGAGTGTCCTAATTGTTTGCCCAATAGATCGAAATGTATGGACTGTATGAAGAATAAATGCTCAAAACAGCTACCAATGCACACTATGAAACATAGTTCTTGTGGCTCTTTGGTTAAAGTTTGGATGATGAGGTTAGCGGGTTCAATTCACTAATATTGATGTGTTTTAGTGTCATCACGTCTGGATATGGTTTCAGTTGTTTCATAATGTTACTCAAAACACATATATCTGTTACCTAATTGAGTTACGAATCAGTTCTGTGTATGGAGAACAGGTGCGTCGTCTATTGAATTTAGGCGAGAATTGTACATTAAAATTATGTGGGAGCTAGTGTTAGTGAGTTGGGTTTGGTGAAAGATCCACGGATCTTGCAGCTTTGAAACAATGAGATATGTGTGTAATTAACGGGATATATGCATACCTTGTGAATAAAACGTTTCAAATGAGTGATATCTGATGTGAATGAGTTGATTTTATAAGTTGTTTCTTGGTTTTACTGTTTCAAACATGCACGTTATTTGACTAAACTGGAAATCTGAAAGCTTAAACCGGTTCTGTGGCATGCTTCTCGTCTAATTCAGTCTTGTGGATACTTGAATTTGCTAGGAAAGTGTCCATTGGGTTCTCATTTAGGCAATAATTTAGTATGCATCTTAAAAATTTGATGTACTTTGATAATTACCCTTTTTGGTCATCAATGGAATAACTTCATACAGATTCAAACTAATTGAATGGCACTAAAATGTTTCATTAGATTAGTTGAGATGCTTTTAGACAAGCCTTCAAACAAGTATATAAGAGCTTGATTATTCCATCCAGATCTGAGTTTCTTGTTTGATTCATCTCATCATCAAATCAATCTACTTGATACACTCACTACTATCCTAACTACCTTTCACTCTTTACTCAAACATGCAATTTTCTAAAGCCTTTGTCGCTGCCTTTTTATTGGCTATGACTTCAAAAGCCATCGCTGCTCCTGTTGCTCTTGCTTCTGAAGCCGAAGCTTCTGCTACTGCTTCCGCTGAGTTACCTTTCCCAACTGATGCTGTTGTCAACACCGTTGCTTTATCTGACGATGTCATCCCATTCGTTTACGAAGATTCCGTTTACTTCTTGAACACTACTGTTATTGAAGAACATGCTCCAGAAGCTGAAGATTACGAATCTTTATCTAAACGTGAAGCTGAAGCCGATGCTGAAGCCTGGAGATGGAAAAAGTTGAGACCAGGTCAACCAAACTACAAGAGAGAAGCCGAAGCTGACGCTGATGCCTGGAGATGGAAAAAGTTGAGACCAGGTCAACCAAACTACAAGAGAGAAGCCGAAGCTGACGCTGATGCCTGGAGATGGAAGAAATTGAGACCAGGTCAACCAAACTACAAACGTGAAGCTGAAGCTGATGCTGAAGCCGAAGCCGATGCTGATGCCTGGAGATGGAAGAAATTGAGACCAGGTCAACCAAACTACAAACGTGAAGCCGAAGCTGACGCTGATGCTGAAGCCTGGAGATGGAAAAAACTAAGACCAGGTCAACCAAACTACAAGAGAGAAGCTGAAGCCGATGCTGATGCTTGGAGATGGAAAAAGTTAAGACCAGGTCAACCAAACTATAAGAGAGAAGCTGAAGCTGATGCTGAAGCCGAAGCCGATGCTGATGCTTGGAGATGGAAAAAGT
This sequence comes from Wickerhamomyces ulmi, assembly GCA_030569675.1. Taxonomy (NCBI): domain Eukaryota; kingdom Fungi; phylum Ascomycota; class Saccharomycetes; order Phaffomycetales; family Wickerhamomycetaceae; genus Wickerhamomyces; species Wickerhamomyces ulmi. Next base: position 121,607 of record JAJMLN010000013.1, read on the forward strand.
TAAGACCAGGTCAACCAAACTACAAAAGAGAAGCTGAGGCTGATGCTGAAGCCGAAGCCGATGCTGAAGCTTGGAGATGGAAAAAATTAAGACCAGGTCAACCAAACTACAAAAGAGAAGCTGATGCCGAAGCCGAAGCTGATGCTGATGCTGAAGCTGATGCTTGGAGATGGAAAAAATTAAGACCAGGTCAACCAAACTACTAAGTTAATCATATCTGGTATCCCATCCATGTATCAAAGCCGATAATTATCTAGTCTGCTGATCTTTTCCTTTCTTGAGCCGTATGGAATATATCTAGTTGTTGATATAATCCAATCATTGATAATACCAAACCTTTTTATAACCACTTATTATTATCTCTGAGTTTATTTAGTTTTTTTTGATTACTTTTAAGAAATACATTTTATGAAGCTGAACACTGTTCTTTGTAGACATTTGACCTTTCCATATTGAGCTAAACTGGACTTTTAATCCATTCAAAAGCTGTCTATAGTACTTTAACCTCCATTAATAAGCAGTATATGACCCCAAATAACCCACCCGAACCTTTATAACTGAATAACTTATACCATTTATTGGTTATTGCCTTATCAATTAGCCTGATCTCATCTCATCGGACTTGCCTCATAATAATTATTAAACTGAGGCACATGCTCCGAGAAAGTGCTAAGAAAAAAATATATTGAACGAACGTTCTTCGTTCATGTCCATTTAATAGACCGTTTAGACTGGTTTGATACGATAGACATACACACCACAATGTCCTGTAACTGCTCTTCACATGCTCAAAAGCCAACAGAACAAGTTGAAATCAAGGAAGAAGAACTCCCAAAAGGAGAAGAACTAATCACAAGTTCAGACCCAAATCATCCTGCTAATTTAATTTGTCAATTATGTAAATTATTCTACGATAATGGTTGGGTTACCGGTACTGGGGGTGGTATTAGTATTAAAGATGAATCAGATCAGATCTACATTGCCCCATCTGGTGTTCAAAAAGAAAGAATGGTTCCTTCAAACATGTTTGTTATGGACTTAAAGACCCAAGAATATTTAAGAACTCCTAAAATCTTCAAACCATCTGCTTGTACTCCATTGTTTCTATCTGCTTATACCATGAGAAACGCAGGTGCTTGTATCCACACCCATTCCCAAAACGCAGTGATGGTATCATTATTGTATGAAAAGGAATTCAAAATCGCAAACATTGAACAGATTAAAGCAATTCCTAAAGTTACAGAACCAGGATACTTGAGTTTCTTTGATACTTTAACTATCCCAATCATTGAAAACACAGCACATGAAGAAGATTTAACTGATACTTTACAAAAGGCAATCAGAGAATATCCAGGTACAACAGCTGTTTTAGTTAGAAGACATGGTATTTACGTCTGGGGTGAAACTGTATGGAAAGCTAAAGTTTATAATGAAGCCATTGATTATTTATTAGAACTTGCTGTTAAGATGAAACAATTTGGTATTAAACCAGATGTTGAAGTTGGTGGTGAAAAGTCTTTAGTTGATCCAAAGATTTACAATTAGTTTATAAGTAAATTAAACGTTCATTAAGGTACGCCCACCTTTGTATGCATCTGTCATCTCTCTCCTCTCTCATATTCTTCTATATATACACGTATATCTTGATTACTTTATAGACCTCTTTGTCTTTGCAAGAGGGTCTCCATGTACTTTAGTCCAATCAATGCTATTATCAATCTCTTCATCAATCAATCCCACTGTCGATACCAAATCTCCTCGTATCACCACCAATCCCATTTCTTCTATCAGACTGTCGTGTTCTTTCAAGATTATTCTTTCTTTAGCTTCCACCAGTATGATGTTTGTCAAATTATCGTATCCTTCTAGCTTCCCTACGAACAACTTCCCATCAGTAGTTACAACTGCTACTTGTTCTATAGTTAAAAAAAAGTGTTAGTATCGCTAATTTCAGTTAGGAAAAAGCTGTGTTCTTCTGGTAAAAGAAGCACATAGCACACAATGTCACTTACTCTGTAAAAATCCATTCAGACTGGCCATTCTCTCACTATTTATATCTTTAATTAAAGTATTAGTTATATGTTTAACTTGTTAGAAAGTCTTTTTAATGTTTACTTTTCTCTATAAAAAACAAAAGATTATGTAATTTCTATAAAGTACTATCTACCCACTAAATTACTACAAACAGTCATAAAAGAACACAGTATTTGAAAAGAATGTCGAGACAGAGTGGTTATCCAAGTTTCCAGTTTGCAAGTGGACGAGACCATGCAGATTCAACGAGTTCTTTGGGCTCGAAAAGGTACGATATTCACCCGATTGAGCTGGTTGTGCAGTCTGTTCTCGGGGAACCCTTGGAAGAGCTTTCAGGTCAATTACAGGGACTTCATGAGTCACAGGTGATCTTGATTGCGCGTCTTAGTATAATAGAAGAGAAGTTGAAGAAGTATCAGGGCCAAATCAATGTTGATATCAATGTTAAAGACACAGAAGAAAGATTAGTTGCAACGAGAAAGAAATTGAATGATATATTGAAGAGACTTACTATTATTGAGGAGAGAGTTCAAAGAAGAAATGCTAAGTTGAAAACAAATTCCACTGATACTACTTGAAGATATGAACACTACATGTGAGAATTATAGTCATAATCATGTTATTCTTTTTCTTTTTCTTTTTTTCTCTGATTGTTTTGTTTTTTTGTTATCTATGTTTATAAACAAAACAAATTCATTCAATCATGGAAATCCAACTTTTAACAGTTGGAAAGGGTATCCACCAGCTTTATGTTGGAAGATTGAGATCAAGATACTGAAGAAGATCAAAATGATACCAGAAAGTACTGCAATAACAACAAAATGAACTTTTTCATTTTTAATCTTTTCAACTCTTGAAACCAAAGAAACAACACTAAAAGCCAAAATAGCATAGATGAAACCCAAAATCTGAGTTTCAACACCTAATTGAGTTTGTTGACCACGCATGAAGTATTCAATTTCACCATTTGGACCAGCAGGTCTTACATATGGAGAGTTTCTAATGATATTGAACATATAACCAGAGATGAACAATAAGATTGAGAAAACAACTGCACCTCCCCATAATGGTCTACTAGCCAAGATTGAACGGACTGCATTGTTATATTTCTTCATTAATAGCACGGTGATGAATGCACTGAAGAATGTAGTGATGATACCGGAAACATTCAATTCTTCATGAATGTGGATATCTTTCTTTGTAATTTCTCTCAATGCTTCAGCAGTGAAACCTGCAAATTCATCACTTGCTTGAGGAATGTTTAGCACGTCATACGCAGTGTTGAAAGCTTGTGGTTCTTCTGTTGGAGAGTATAGGAATAGCTTAGGAACGTTGTTCAATTGGAATTTCTGGAAGATCTCAGTGTGTCCATCAGCAAAGTCGGCTCTTGCGAAGAAGAGATTATCACCTTGAGGATGGTCTTTGAACCAGGATCTAGCTAGTTTCTCGAACTCTGGCTGGATCGAGGAACAGAGAGTGCACCCGATCTGTGGATTGGTGGCTGTTAGTAGCACCAGGATGTGAGAGTCTCTTGGACCACCGAGGATTCTTTCAAAGTTGTTTTTGGTTAGTTTGATGATGCTGTTCAGCGAGGACTTCTCCGTTTGTTTCAGGAGTTGGTCGGAATTGAGTGCTGAAACCGATAGACACAGCGAGAGTGCTGTTACCAGGAACACCACTGGCGAGAACACTGCGAACAACTTCATTATTACAACACTTTTACCACTAAAAAACAGGTCTTTTCAGTGTTAAATTTTGTTTAATTTGTGTCGTGTCTTTAATTAAAACTGGCTCCAATAAAAAAAATCCGCGAAAAAGGGAAATTTAACGAAAAACAGAAAAACAAACAAATTGAGAAATACGCCATTTTAAACAGCTTTTAACCGCTTTCAAACACCGTTTATCGAGCGAATTGGCGACACATTGAGCTGATAATCGAGCTATTACCACCAGATATACACTCTGAACAATGCCAAGTATGTTACTGTCTTTTTTCCTGCTTTCTTTTCTCGTGTTTTCCACTAACAATCATCAATTTATAGTCAAGTCTTTGGAATCGTACCTCTTTGAAAGAGGTTTGGCCTTCACCTTCCCAATCGACATTTTGAAGAACTCCAGAATCGGAATTGACCTGAACCACTATGTCAGCCGGATGATCGGTGTCAAGAGAGAGGCTCTACTCGGTGCTGTCGGTGGATTTCCAGAGCTTTTGAGAGCATACTTTGAATCTGATCTTCAACTGTTCAAAGAACTAAACATTACACCGGTGTTCGTGTTAAACGGTAATGATATCTCTGCTAAATACGCTTTACACAGTTCTAAAGACCAGACTCCTATTCAAAAGATCAGAAGTGCCGGTTGGAACAAATATCAAGCAACATTGGCTCAATATCCACGTTCAGTCTTCCCATTGGCTTCAAGTGAATCATTTCGTGATTATCAATCTCCTTTCACTCCAGATACGTTCATTCCTGAATTGATTGATTTGTTGATCGAAAAAGACGTCGAATTTATCAGAGCTCCATACTTATCTTGGATCCAATTATCTTATCTATACGAAAATGACGTTATAGATGCTATTTATGGTCCTACTGAAACCATCTTATTACCAGGTGTTGATAAATTCATCTTAGGTATGGAAATCCAAGGTAAGGAATTTAGATATATCGATAGAGTGAAAGTATTGAATGCTTTTGGTGTTAATGAAACACAACTATTGGATATTTCAGTGGCTGTTGGTTGTGATTTACAACCAACTACATTACCTTTATTCCAAGGATATCCAACAAGTGCTTTATTCGATGTTGGTTTAGATATTGTGAACTCAGGTGGTTCAATCTATCATAGTATCATAAGTTTGAACAATCCTTCAATCACTGAAAAATTCCAAAAAGGTGTATTGGCATTACAATTCATGCCTGTTATTAAAAACAATGGTCGTGTTGAATTACAACATTTTGATGAACAACATGCTTCTGAAAATAAACAAGTTCCACCACCCCCATCTGATGTTCATGATATAATTGGACAAAGATTACCACATGAATATTATTTCTATGAATCTATTGGATTAATCCAACCGAAATTATTAGAATCTGTTTCATTTGGTACATATATTGAAAAAGAACCACTTGATGGAAGTTTAACAACTCAGTACAAAAACACAGTTAATAAAATCATTGATACTTTTAAAAACAAAGAAATCAACTTATTAACTCAAAACATGGCAAGATTTTATCAAGTCAAGAAAATCCATTTTGTTAAACCTTTTGATAGTACAAACATCGAATTAGAAAACAGAATGAATCCACCATTATATTTCAAAATCAATTCATTAGTGATTAGATCTGAACTGGAAGATTTCCAACCATTGGAATTCTTATCATCATTATTGAAAAAAGAATCGGTTGGTTCACCAATCATTAGAGTTGAAGATGATAATGATCCAAAGAGATTGAAAACAAACCATGAAATCATATCAACTTCATTATCAAGATTCTTATATTTCTTAGGATTCATTGATTTCAAAGATTCTCAAATAATACCAAACGATTGGACATCAGCCTTACTTGAAATCTCTAAGCTAGATTCCTCTTTCACATTTGAACAATACTTATCCGTTCTGATATTCCTCAAACTAAACCCATTCAAATTACACGAATCCTTATCAGCTTCATTAGTTGGTGGTTCCAAAACCGCAGAAGAATCAAATAAGAACGTTGTTCAACTAATCTCAAGACTGGCTTTATTCTTCAACTTTGATCAAAAACAACAATCATACAATGGTCCAATTTCAAGATCGTTACTGAACGTAAGATCATCAATCGATCTACTAAGAACAAACTCAAGAGAATTATTCGAATCCATTCTAGTCAATTCATTAGCTAATAATGAAGTTTCAAAAATTTCCAAAACAACTAAACAATGGAGATCTTTAGTCTCAGCTACTCCTTTTAGAAAAACAACTCCAAGTACGGCATTACCTATTGTTTTACAATCTTTCTTAGATCATCATTTTAGTGGGAATGAATTGGAGGTTTCAAGATCTGCAACTTTGGATCATTTTAATACTATTCCAAATCATCCATTCAATAACTTATCCGAGTCTTTGAATCATGGGTTTGAATTCGTTAGACAAGTTTTCAAATTAGTTCAAGTTTTGAAAGAACATAAATTGATTGATGATGCTTCTTATGATGTTTTCGTTAAAGCTGATGAATTATCTGGAAAAGTTTTGGCTTTAGGTCCAAAGAAATAACTGACTATATATATATAAAATAAATGACCCTTGATGTATTCTATAATGTTCATTTCCTAATTATGACGACGTAGCGCTGTCTACATTAATATTTTGATGCATATGTAATGGTATTCCAACAATATCTATACATGCAGTGATGTAATGCTATTGATCAATCTGTCATATTCCAAATAGATGTTTCAAATCCTTTGAAGTCAATGAAGACATCTTCTTAATGGAATTTGAATCACCATCAGTGACGGCTTTTGCTAAATTTCTCTTTCTCTCTTGCAATTCAATGATACCAACCTCAACAGTATCTTCAACAAATAATTTATAAACATCAACTTCTTTGGTTTGACCTATTCTATAAACACGATCAATTGCTTGTTCCTCAATTTGTGGATTCCACCATGGATCATAAAGCACAACTTGAGATGCAACTGTTAAATTTAATCCAACAGCTCCTGATTTTAAAGAACATAATAATATAGTGGTGTCTTTATCATTTCTTAATTTCTCTAAAGCTTGATCTTTTTGTTGAATGTTCATTTTCCCATCATACATGACATATCTAAAACCAAGTGTTGAAAGAATTTTACCCAATAGTAATAACATTTCTCTAAATTGTGAAAAGATAATAGTTTTCCTACTTCTGTCTTTAGTCAAGATTTCAATTAATTTCAACACTTTAGCACTTTCAGTTTGTTTCATGTCATTAATCTTTGCAGAACAACTTGAACAAACTCTTTCACCTTTAGATACTCTTTCATTGAAACAAATCTCACATTTGGTTTCAGCAACAGTTAGAGAAGTCATAAAATCTGCCAGATCATCAACATCGATATCGTTTGACTTAGTATCAGAAGAAGCACTTTTGGGAGTTGTTACAGAGCTGATGGCTTCTTGAGACAATGCTCTAGTCGAAGAATCTGCCAATAATTTGAAGTGACAACATGTCTGTCTTAACCTTAGCAATGCAAGCAACGCTTTCATATAAAAAGATTCGTGAGGAAGTTTAATTTGGGCATCGTTAGTTTCTCCATTTCCTAGTTTATTTAATTCGGGTATTGAGTTTTCATCATTAGTTTCGCTAGGTTCTAGTGCACTTAATCTCGACACGGATTCGCTTTTAAGGTTGTCATATAGAGTTTGTTCAAAAGCCGTAAATTGAACACCAACACTGTGGATTCTCTTTGCTGGTAAAGTGAAATTTGTGCTGTCTAAAATAGCTTTGGTCCTTCTTAACATAACAATTTCTAATTCCTTTTTCAGATTTTCGAATGCCTCATATGATCTTCCCTTTTTCATTGTATACGTGATCTTGTCTCTCCAATACTTCTCGAAGGAAAGCTGAGAAACTTTGAGAAATCTGAATAAGGATTGTAAGTCATCTATAGAGTTTTGTAATGGTGTACCAGTTAAGCACCACCTTCTTGAACTCTCAATAGCTGTAACAGCGATAGCTTGTTGCGCCTTGATATTCTTGATCACATGTGCCTCATCCAATATAATTCTATGCCACAGACCTTTGTATATCGGAGAACTTGCCGACTTCTTGTGCTCTGATCTGATAGTATCATATGATGAGATAACAACATCATACTTTGCCAATTCTGCAGGATCAGTTGTTCTTGAAGGTCCATGGAAAACAAGAGTTTTTAGGTGGGGAGCAAATCTCTTAATTTCTTGAGCCCATTGCATTCCTAAACTAACTGGGCCAATGACCAAAGTCCCTTTGAACTTGTGAGAGATTCTTGGATGTTCTTCGATATCAGATAAATCTTTTAAAGACTTGGAAGACGGCCCATTTTTCACAATTAGTGCTATAGCTTGAACAGTTTTACCCAAACCCATGTCATCACATAAAAGACCACCTTTATGTTTGAGTTCACTGTCTTCTCTTCTCAATAAGAACCTCAACCCAAGGACTTGATGATCTAGTAAATTAACACCTAGACCACTAACCTTTCTTTCATTGTCATCTATAGGTTCGGTCTTTAGCTTTTCAATCTCTTTAGCTTCGTCTATTTCAGTGATCGATTGAACTAAACTTTCAGCGACCTTTGTTTCATCTTGATAAAAGGATGCCTTCTCATCAAGAAATGCTTTCCCACTTCTTTCAGAACTATTGTTCAAAGCAGAGTAGGGATCTTTGAAAGGAGAGTCTTGACGTGAAAATTTGGAAAACCCGCTACCCTTAGATACGACCTTGACATCAGCTTTTGGATCTAATTTAAGATTAGTGTTCATTGGATTTTCAATAACAACAGGCTTCACTGTTTGATCAGAGCGGTACAAATGCACTTTCTTGCCCCATCTTGGATCATTTGGTGCCATAGGCTTATCATCAAAGAAGGCATTTTTGTCAAAAGCTGTCTTTTTAGAAGGTGATTTGGGGTTATTAGCAGGGGCTAGTGGCTTCTTGTGTGACAGAGAGTTGAACTTTTTCGTAATAAAGATGCTAGATGGTTTAGGAGGTGGCTTCTTTTGCGATGATGGATGAGGCGGTTGTAACTTAATGCTCGAAAGCTTGTCGCCTAACTTATCGAGGTCATCAGGCATGTTTCAACGTATCACAAGTGTCGTTTTATGGGGGGTTTTGTGGTATGTGATGCCTTTGTTTTTCTTTCATGACGCATTTTGCCTTTCTTTTTTGGGTAAATAATGTAAATAAATCGGTTGCTATAACAACGTAATTCGATTGAAGTGTCTCGTTATATCCGAGGCTAAATTTTTAGTAAGTGTTTTATGACGTCATAGTTCGAAGAGATAAATTCCACTCGCTCGGCGAATGACAAAATGTATAGGCATTCAGGCACCAAACTTCAAAGTCATTATGCATAGATGACTCGGTTTCGCTTGACAAGAAGACACCAGCCGAACTTCCAGAATCCAAGGCATCGATAAACTAAGGGGGGATGACCTGCAAGTGAAGGTTTGATTGGCTTGCCCCCGAAGCTTGCGTGAACAACAATCGGCATCATTCCCCAAACTAGTGCCGGTTTTTAACCCATCTCACATTTCTTTTTGTAACGGGACACTAAACTAAAGCATCATTATAACATTGTTTGTGCTCATGCTATAATTAACCACTCATTCATTATGACATAGATGATCATAAAACTGAAATCACAACAATAACCAATTTGATTCCAAAATTAGAACCATAAACTAATGGATAATGACCTCATCTCATGACTCTAGAAGAGCAATACCATCGTGTTGAAAAAGTATATAAGTAGTTGGTTCTTCCATCCAGAAGCTCATCTTTTGTTCTTGTTAATCATCATCAAACACTACAACTACTACAATTACAACAATGCACTACTCAACTATTATCTTAAACGTTTTATTCGCTGCTTTAGCTTCTGCTAGAGGTATCCAATTATTTGCCTTAAGCAAAGAAGATCCAAACCACATTCCTTTCAGAGGTTTATACTTCAGACACTCTGGTGCTGCTTTGGATTACACATTCATTGGTTTCAATGCTACTGAAATCGAATGGGATGCTGATGCTGGTAAATTATACGAAACCCGTGTCTTGAGCGGTGGTTACACTACAAACTACACCATTCAATACTCTGACAGTCCAGACTTCTTCCCATATGTTAAATTAACCCCAGGTGAAGGTGCCGTTTGGTCTTTAGGTGAAGGTAACAAATTACAACTTGCTGGTTCCGATGGTAGCTTCTACGCTGCTAAATCAACCAAAGACCCATACAACTGGTCTGATGCCGAATACGTTGTTGGTTACACCACTGCCGGTATTGACTCATTGAAAGAATTAGGTCAAGATGTTACTGAAATTGACATCATTGCTTCATTCCCAGACCAATTCTAGATACCCTCGTGTCCATTAGCGGGTCTCAGCAAGCTTAGATAGCATGCTAATTTTGCATTTTATGAATGGTCGTATTACTATGGCCAGAACATCTTTTTTTATACCATTTGCTAGCAATTAAGGTTACACAACAATTTTTTAAATATCCATTAAAGTTTCAATATTACGAATTTTCCATGAAATTTATAAACTTGTATTTATAATACACTCAGAACATTGTAGAAACCAAGAGCAATTAAAATGCATCCATTGTATAATCATGCTCAATACCAGGTGTAACACTGGTAATAAATTTCAAAAAGATAATCAAGTACTGGTCCACTCTGACCACATCGGTTGGTTGGACATCTGCTTGGTGTAAATCTTCCCACTCTTCATCATTATCATCATCTTGGGTGTCAGCGAGTCCTAGTTTATGAACTTCTTTGACAAGCGCATCGTCGTTCTCTTTAGACTTTAATTTCTTATTCTCAGCGGCAATTATGGCTCGATTAATCAAAACTTTCATTACAGCTGCATGTCGACAAGGGTGGATAGAAATTGATGTGGTATCTTCCAAAAATGGTGCCTTCTCAATCGTAACTGTTTTATCTCTATAATCAGATGAAATATCCTCAAACATTTGTTCTGGTGTGAGTGGGGAACCGTTATTGTCATACCCAATCAAATACATTCTTGGGACTCTGTAAGCAGTTGAGTAATGGATATATAGGTCATATAATCTCTTATTCTTATTTCTAGAAGAGCCATTGTCGTTTCCAGTCTCTAAACTGTTATGTTCTTCATCATCATCTTCATCATCCTCTGCAGTATAATCAATCAAGTCGTCAATTTCTTCAATTTCATCCACTTCTTCATCTTTAGCAGTGTCATTCTTGTTATACTTTGGTTTTGAAGTTTTGGTCCAGCCATCCTCATCAACCTCCTCTTCATCATCTTCACCAACACCCAAATACTCTAGTGCTCTCACATATGATGGTACTTTTCTTGTTACTAGGAATTGCTTATCATCCGGTAGAAAGTCCCTTTTTTTACTAGGTGGGGCAGGAGACCATTGCCATGTGGGAAACTTGTAGACCAAATAATCACCAGCTTCAACAAATTCTTCAGGGGTGATTTCACCAGTTGATGTAAATGTAGATGTATGATATGCTGGGGTAAGGTATTCTCTCCAGGAGTTGAAGGTGGATCTTATCTTGTTAGACATGGTGGATGGCAATTAAAATGTGTCACAATTAGTTCAAGGGTTGTACTTCTAATTATCCTAAGTTTAGGGACAATCCAGTTGTTAAACAAAGTAAATTGTGTTTGATAATCAAATATGACCAAGACAGGGAAACAATATAAGAAGATATAGTGTATGTTCTTAAGGATGTGTTTGATTGAGTTATTCCTGTTTGTGTTTGTTAAGGCATTTCGGATAGCTTACAAAATCATCCGTGGCCACTCGCTTCAAACCACATGATTTTCGCGAAAATAGGAAATTCAACTAGAACTTGACTGGCTATCAAGTTCCTATCAAATTTTATTATCACGTTGCTTGTTGATACTTTTTTAGATCTGTTTTGGATATAAGGCGCTGGTCAATCGTATTACCAACCACTAATAGAGCCATGGTAACCAGAAACAGGAAATCAAATGCCACGAAGAAGGCTACACCTGAACTTGACAAGGATATCAAAGATACGATAAACGAATCAGTTGATGCAATTGAAAACTCTCTTGATGAGCTCAGATCTGCCACTAATTCACAGGCGGGTGAGTCTGGTAGTAGAAAGGGGACTAAAAAGACATATAGAGAGTCAAGAAGGTTCATCTTCATTTTGGGTACCTTGATTGGTGTCTTTATTGCTATCTACTTTGGAGCCAAGCAAGAAAATGGTTTAAACCTTTCAGATTTCGATAGTTTGGTGAATTTCGAGTCTGTTCAAGACTTCTTGGATGACTGGAAAGGATCTTTCCCTACTAGTCTTCAACTAGCTATCAGTGACTTCCAAACACAAAAAGGACCTGATTTTACCGAAAGTTTTGCTGTAGGACAGGCATTAAAAGAGGACTATAACGTCACCTCAAAACACCCAGTTATTATGGTTCCAGGTGTTATCTCCACAGGTATCGAATCATGGGGATTAGAAGGAACTCCTGGATGTCCTTCACGTGCTCATTTCCGTAAGAGATTATGGGGTTCAATGTACATGTTGAGAACCATGTTCTTAGATAAGGCCTGTTGGTTGAAGCACATCATGTTAGATGAGGAAACCGGTCTTGACCCAGAGGGTATCAAACTTAGAGCTGCCCAAGGGTTTGAAGCTGCAGACTTCTTTATGGCTGGTTATTGGATTTGGAACAAAATTTTAGAGAATTTGGCAGCCATTGGTTATGAACCAAACAAGATGATCACTGCCGCTTATGATTGGAGACTTTCATATCTAGATTTAGAGAGAAGAGATTCGTACTTCTCCAAACTAAAAAGTCAAATAGAAATGAATTTGGAAAGTACAGGAGAAAAGTCTATCTTAGTTTGTCATTCAATGGGTTCACAAATCGCTTTCTACTTCATGAAATGGGTTGAAGCTGAAGGTATCCACTTTGGTAATGGGGGTAGAGACTGGGTCAATAAGCACATTAAAGCTTATGTTGATATCTCAGGATCTATGCTGGGAGCACCAAAAGCTGTCCCATCTCTATTATCGGGAGAAATGAAAGACACAGTTCAATTGAATGCTTTGGCGATTTACGGTCTAGAGAAATTCTTTTCCAGAAAAGAGAGAGTTGATATGTTAAGAAGTTTTGGTGGTATTGCTAGTATGTTGCCAAAAGGTGGTGATTTGATCTGGGGTAACTTGACCCATGCATTCGAAGACGGATTAAAGAACCATACTGATGGTGAAACATCTCCTGAATCATCATTGGGTAATTTCCTAAGATTTGATGAACAGATTGGTATTTACTCAGAAAAGAACTTGACTGTCTCTGACAGTATCGACTTCATCCTCAATACAGCACCAGAATGGTTTACTAGAAGAACCAATGAACACTACTCATTTGGTGTTGCACACAGTCGTGAGGAACTAGAGAGAAACAATCAGGATTTCTCCAAATGGGTGAATCCATTGGAAGCCCAACTACCTAATGCGCCTGATTTACAAATCTTCTGCTTCTATGGTGTTGGTAATCCAACTGAAAGAGCATATGTTTATCAAGAAGAAGAAAAGAAAGATGTGACAAAGTTGAATGTCACAATTGCTTATACAAGTGACAAACCAACTGTTTTCTTCACAGATGGTGATGGAACAATTCCAATCATCACCCACGCGATGTGTCATAAATGGCAAACTTCAAGAAGTTATAACCCAGGTAATGCACCAGTTAAAATTGTTGAAATTAAACATGATCCAGATAGATTTGATATTAGAGGTGGTGCAAAGACAGCCGAACACGTTGATATTCTAGGTAGTGCAGAATTGAATGATCTAGTTTTGAAAGTTGCGGCAGGAAGAGAGGATCTGATTGAAGGTAGAATCATTACTGAGTTACCAGAATGGGTTGCATCAATGGATTTCGGGTTTGATTAAGCAATGAGATGTAATCGAGATAGATATTAGTAGAAAAGAAAAACAGCTGATTTTGTGTTATATAGACGTCAATTGCTAGAGATCTCCAATCTGATGATAGTTCTACATTCTCGTAAAGATGATATGCAATATCGCTGTATAATATATCAGTTTACACAGCTTTATAGCATATTCAATACACGCGGTGATGTACATAAGGGCCAGTTATAGGATCATGTGCAGCTTATTATTTTCTAGCTAACAGGACCAGACATTGGATTGTATGTCTTTTGAATAGTAGATCCATACCAATTTGAATCAACAGGGATCGGTATTTACGACCTACGATCATAACGGTCCTATACACATAGACTGCCAGATGCGATCTAGAACAGAGCGCACCTTATTGCATTGTGCTCCAAAGTTTCGCTGATTGTTTTGATTTGATGTTCAATGTGATTATCACAGTGGTTTGTTTTCCGAACGCGTTGTTTAGGGGGGAATATGCACAACACGGTACTTGTGCATTGAGCGTTTCAGTCTTGGTAAAATAGTGCATTGAAGCTTAGTGTTGGGATAGTGTGACTTTTGACCGTGATCTTGAGTAATGTCCCCAGTTAGACGTCAGTGTACGTTTCGCTAAATAACCTTTGGGAACCGAAATCATACCAACGCGTCTTCTCCTTATATTAACAGTACTACAGTCGTATACTCATCTATGATTTTTCCAACATACCATTTTGAGGTCAATAGCTCCTTAAGAACCAAGAATGTAGAGAACTTTTATGTTGTTACTTGTTATACTTCACTCGTAGTTGTCTTTCACTCACCTGTTCGCGTACCTCTTTAATGCACTCGGTAACCTGAAGGATTACCCTTGGATCAAGCTGCTAGGTTGTGACTGTTTGATGAATATAATGTATGTTGTTAACGAATCTATTGTGCTATAGGCTGTGTGTAGTGTGACTAATGTGTAGTAGGCACCAGGCAGTGTCATTTTTAGATCTATCATCTATTTGTGACTGTGATATATCTGGTAACTAGTGCAACTAGTATAGCGTATTGTGTTATGTTGTCTAGGATACAGATCTAATTGTGCATGAAAAATAAACAAAAACAGTCCGAAAACGCGAAATTTGTTACCAAAACACGAGCTTTTCAGGCTTTTAGACGCGAATTTTTCCAAATTTATTTCGCGAGAGTGCCGTTTTGGGAAAAAGGTAAACACAAAAACAACAACAAACAGCCCAAAAAAATCTTGTGCACAGTGACTTTGCAGCTTTTACTGGTAGACTCTGGAAAATAAATAAATAAAGAGATAAATACTTGGAGTTCCCTTTCTTTTACAAACACGCACAGTAACCCAGTAACATCTGTTTCTTCTGTACTTCACATCCATCCTACTCAACAGCATCCCTAGCATCAGCATCACTAGCTGTTCATCCACCCACCACCTTTTTCTAGCGCCTGTTTTCTATATATACTAGATTCTAGGACGTTCCTTCCCATTTACTCAGTTTTCCACACGCAACGATTCATTTTATTGCAACTCATAACACCCTCAAAATCACTCATTAATCCATTCATTCACTCCTTTCTTCCCTTTTATCCATAATCTTGTTCAAACTCCACCAATTAATCTATTAGTCATGTCCACCATTGATCGTCCAGTTTTAGGGTCCCTTTCTACCAATACTATCCTAACACGGAATCAAGATTCATTAAAAAGACCAACCCTTCCAAGACTAAAAAGTGTCATTCCTCAAATCTCTATCTCAAAACCACAATCTCCTAAAGTATCCATCACTAATGCCACCAAATTGAAGTATAGACTCCAATTAGCTTACTACAAGCTGCGCACTGATCAAATCAGTGTTCCAATTAATGATTTAATGAAAAACCTACAGACCTCCAAGTCTAATGAAAAACCCATCTCCAAAACTACCATCAATAACCCAAGAAAAACAGCCGTTACACCTTCTTTGACTCGTCATATAAGTCTACTTGCTGCTTCTACACCATTACATGACTCAACTAATAAAAACTACCCAAAAAAAGTCACATTCATGGCATCAAAAAACCCATCTGAAACTGCTACCTTCCTCAAACCAAGACCATTCAACATCGAAAACCTTAACAAGAAAGAAACCTTAAGAACTTCATCCTCTCCAAATTTAAGAGTGACTGATCGTACCGTTAAAGTTGGCGACCTTGTCCATGCCAACATTCCACTAGGAACTGATGATACCACAATTGCTGATAATGATGCCACCATATCCAATATCGATATCACTCCTATCAAAGGAAGACGCCTTGATGATAAAGGAGAGTTGTTACTTTCAAGTCCAACAAAGAAGATTTTCCCTTCAACTCCTGGATCATATGGTGCTGCTAAGTCTTTATTACAATTATCATTAATCAGCTCCAATTAATTCGTCATACGATCCAACTAATATTTGCTTTCTCCCAAATCCATTGAGTCTCTTTGAGACGACTTGTTATTTCTTGTTTGTGTTCTATATTTTTATTCTTGTTGTTGCTTGGTTTTTCTTCTGTCATTCAATCATGAGCTATGATGCCTTTTGTTGTGTTGCTGGTGTACTATACTATAAATATTAGACGAATAGTCTAGAAGTTGTTATGTTTGTTTTTCTTACTATCATTGGTTGTCATGTGTGTTTAAACTGCACATATATTTGTCAACTACCTTCATCTTTGAGCTAAGGTTCCTTATGCATATATTTATCTAAAGAAAAAAGCGAACGAAGCCAAAGAGAGTATAGTTATCTACGTACTAATAATCTGAATTAAACTTGTATTATTCGCTAGCAGTTAAGACTAACTCAGAAACTTCTGGAGCGTGGAAGCTAATATCATCCACAATCTTGTCTAACAATGAACAAGCATCGATGATATGATTATTCCATTCGTTCAAGCCTGTATTTGACTTAGGCACCTCTTTAAACTCAATCAACTGGTCGATATCATCAATAGAAGCATTCAATCTTTCTTCTCTGATCATATCACCAGTGATTTCCGCAACGAATTCAGGTGGGACGTTCAAAACTTTTGAAAAGTTTTCAATAGTGGTGTTTTCATATATTTGAGATGCTGCAATCAAGTTACTCTCCACTATGGCACTAGCAAATGATTTACTGACATATTCCCTTGATAATAGAATTTCACGAGCAATATCGTTAACTTGTGTTGTTAATAAGAAATCTAAGGCAACTTGATACTCATCATGGTATATCAGTTGTTTGTTCAAGATTTTATTGAAGATCAAGTATAGTGGAGTATGCTTACTGTTTTGTAAGATATGATCTGATTCCACGATTTTATTGAAAAGATTGACTTTCAAATGAGTTGAAGGTGCTAATATTGAGTATTTAACAATTGCCACATCGAAATCTTCATTATTCAATGCTAGTAATCTTGATGAAGCTTCTTGCCATTTACCCAGTTGAACCATCACCCTGATAGACGTCTTTAAGGCATCCGTAGTGATATCGCTGTATTGTGGGTGCTTGCTTAACTCTGGTATGATTGGTGCTATTCTAGTGATGTAAGCTTCAGAGTCTTCAATTTGATCAATCTTTAGTGAGTTTTTAGCAATATTTGTGTTTAGTTGGATTCTAAATTTATCAAACTCTAAGGG
The DNA here is from genome assembly GCA_030569675.1 of Wickerhamomyces ulmi. Classification (NCBI taxonomy): domain Eukaryota; kingdom Fungi; phylum Ascomycota; class Saccharomycetes; order Phaffomycetales; family Wickerhamomycetaceae; genus Wickerhamomyces; species Wickerhamomyces ulmi. The sequence goes on from JAJMLN010000013.1 coordinate 138,937, forward strand.
TGTATCAAATTCTTGGACCAGTAGGTCTGTATGTATGGTCTTTAACAAATCAACAGCTTTCTTGAAGTTGGATTTCGATTCATAGATTTTTGATAAGTTTATCGTAGTTTTCATAAATGGAAGCATGACTATTGTAGTTGGAGGAGATAAGCTATTAAGGACTTCTTCGTAAAGTCCAAGTTTTGCATCTATGGAGTGATCTGGTGATTCGGAAACATAGTCAATGTAATTGGATAAGATGTGCTTCACGGGTAGCGAATGTTGCTTTTTGAGCCCATTGATGTAATGTATTATTGTTTCTTTATCATTGTCAGGGTTGATTAGAAGCTGTAGAGCATCATCATCTTTCGTTTGAGAATCACTGTTTGCGATGGAGGATATCTGAAGAAACGCCTGTGAAGCCATTGTGTACCTATTGATTTATTGCTTTATCGATTAACGACTGTGTGTTGATCTTGAAGCTGATGATTGATTACCTTGTTTTATTGTATGACTTATCATTTTTTGCTAGTTATTTCTCTCAAGGCCAAGTCATCCGGTTAAATAAACACCGAATCTATTTAGCCGACAAAGCTCGTTTAGGCGCTCGTTCCATAAAAAAATCAGAATAAAAATAACAGACACAAACAAAAGTATATAAACTCTCGGGAATCCTCTTATAAACAGATCCTTGTAGAACCTCACAATTCCTCTCTGACCCTGTCACTCATTACACCAAACAAACATGAAACTCTTCTGGTTATCATTCCCTATCTTGGCCTACGCTGTCCTTAACAAGTTATTCTACACTTGGTTACCAAAGAACTATGTCTTTGATCCAGAAACTTTGAACAGACTATCTAACGAAGTTTTGGAAAGAAATCCTGAACAAAACACTACTCTTATTTTCCAAGATCTTGCTGCTACTCTGCAAGCTGAATATGGTGATAAGATCATCAACACCTTGAACAATGAAGACTGGGTTTTCAACAACGCTGGTGGTGCCATGGGTACTATGTTCATTCTTCATGCTTCTATTTCCGAATATTTAATCTTCTTTGGTTCTGCTGTCGGTACTGAAGGTCATTCTGGTGTTCACTTCGCTGATGATTACTTCACTATCTTGAAAGGTGAACAAAGAGCTGCTTTACCAAATTCTCCATATCCTGAAATTTACCACCCTGGTCAAACTCACTGGATGAAGAGAGGTGAAGTTAAACAATACGGAATGTCTTCTGGTTCTTTTGCTTTAGAATTGGCTCAAGGTTGGATTCCAGCTATGCTTCCATTCGGTTTCATGGATACTTTGTCTTCAACTTTAGATATTTTCACTTTCTACAGAACTACCTATCTAACTGGTAAAGACATGATCAAGAACTTGTTAAACGGTAAGTTCTAAAAACTTTGATATTCGTATAGATAGACCTTTACTGTAATACAATTGTACTCTATTTGAACTGTGGACCCTGTAGTATATGCACAATTCGTTTATCATGTTTATCTCGTTTACCAAACAAGTGTATACGACTAATTGCCTAGCACTTAATGTACATTGTACAGTACTTCATGTGAAATTATCCTGTCGTTTAATCACTTTTGAGAGCTACACTAAACGATTCTTACAGGCGTTGATCCCTTTTTGAAGATTGTATTACCCTTGTAGACTTGATACTGTAGCGGACAATACTTCCAGGTTCTTTAGGTATTATTGTAGAACTTCTGCATGTGTAACCATATTGGGTTAGGAACCCGCGAAATTTTGATGTTTATTCCAAAATTTACTTGAACTTCTAACAATTCAATTAAACCCCAAACAGCTGGAAGAAGTCATAAATAATTTTAATCAATTCGTACCACAAAATGAGTAATCTAAGGAATTCAGTTACTCCATCACTGCTTCCAGATACTGCTTCTCCTGAACAGAAATGGAAGGATGCTGAATCGTTAATCAACGAGTTACAATCGTTAGAGCTTCTCCCACTGGTGCTGGACATAGTAGAGGACGTCAACTCAGGAAGACTATTACCTAAAGATACAGAGAATGCAGCTGGTACTATCCGTGTTCGTATAAATAAAGCTAGAGAAATTCTTCGAAACATTCATGGATTATCTGAAACTCCAGAAGAAAGAGCCATCAGAGTGGAAAGATTGACAAAAAATATATCAAGTAAACAGAGGTCACTACAGCATTTCAGAGAATTGGTATCTAAAAGACTAGATCTACCTAGTCCAAGTGAAATCCCAGCTGATGTTCCATCTACCAACACTGAACAGAAAGATCTGGATAATCAAACCGAGGATACTAAGGTAGATGGTGCTACTAAAGAAGATGTGATACCACACAACGAAAATTTACAACAAGAGAAACCAGACCAACAGGAGGTGGAGATAACAGGAAGTGATATATTGGAATCAGGAAAAGCTGAGCTTAGCGATCTTCCAGTTATACCTGATATCGGACAACTAGATCAGATTGAAAGTGCTACTGATGGTCTTGAAGATCTTGAGATCCCAGTTCTTCCAGATGATACAACCACTGAAACTTTCGGTGCTACAGAAGGAAACATAGAGCTCGAGACTTCTGTAACTGCCCAAGACCAAGAAGGAGATGTTAATATGTCATGAATCAATAAACCAATAAACCTATGAACCAATATCGGCCATATAACCAGTAGTTAGTTAGTTAAAACAGTGTTTATTGTAGAAGTGTATGTACCAACTTCCGGGTAACACTCCGAATCCACTTTTTTTTCGTTGTCGAAAATTTGCAAAAAAAGCATAAGTCAAAACCGATAATATTGACAACAAAAGCAAACGTTAAAGTTGGTTAAAGTTTACGACCGAAGTCATGTCTCAGCCAACTCCAACTCCAACACCTTTACCATTGGGTGATATTTCTCAAATCGAAGCAGCATCCCTGCTAACTCCAGAAAAAGTGAGCTCCTCCGGATTCTGGTCATCTAACCCAATCTTTTCATTCTTAAACACCAGTTATAGAAACATTAACGAACACCGTCGTTCTTTAAACTTGACCAACCCAGGTACCATTGAAAATTTGAACAAAGAAGTTTCCAGAGATGTTTTCTTAAACCAATATGCTTTCTCCGGTTTAAGAGCCGACTTGAACAAAGCCTTCAGTTTGAACCCAGCCTTCCAAACCTCACACACATTCTCAATTGGATCTCAATCAATCCCACCATATGCTTTCAGTGCTTTATATGCTACTGACTCATTCTTCGCTCAAGGTAACGTTGATAACAACTTCTCATTAAGTGGTAGATTAAACTACGGTTGGGATAAATACAACATTTCTAAAGCTACTTTACAAATTGCTCAAAACCAACCAACCATGTTACAATTAGAACAAGATTACCAAGCTTCCGATTTCTCCATTAACTTGAAAGCTTTAAACCCATCTTTCTTAGATGATGGTAAATTCAGCGGTGTTGCCGTTGGTTCTATCTTACAATCCATTTCTCCAAAATTAGCCATTGGTTTAGAAACTGTTTACTCTGCTCAACCATCATTACCAGGTGAAGCTGCTGTTTCTTACGTTGCTCGTTACAACAGTGGTAACTGGATTGCTTCTGCTCAATTACAAGCTCAAGGTACAGTGACAGCTTCTTTCTGGAGAAAAGTTGCCGATAACGTTGAAGCTGGTTTAGAAACTACCGTTGCTAACCAAATCATCCCAGTTGCTGCTGATCCATTAACTGGTCAACCATCATTCCAAGTTCAAACCGAAGCTACCACCACCATTGGTGCTAAATACGAATTCCGTCAATCCGTCTTCAGAGGTCAAGTTGACTCTGCTGGTAAAGTTGCTGCTTTCTTAGAAAGAAGAATCTTACCAACTGTTTCTGTTTTATTCTCTGGTGAAATTGATCAAACTAAATCCTCTTCCAAGATCGGTGTTGGTTTAACCTTCGAAACTGCTGGTAGTGAACAATTAGCTTTGATGCAACAAGGTTTGGTCGATGCTGAAGGTAACCCAGTTCCAGGTGCCCCACAAATCTAAATAAGAACCCTTTTCTAATGACTTAAAACTGATCTCTTGTTTACAAGGGATTAATGCTTGTGAATATATAACTATTTGATAAATTATTTCTGTTTTCCTATCGATCAAACAATATTTTGTACTACGAATGTAAATATAATTATCTTTTAGAATATATTGTTCATTATTCATAAATGTCGAAGAACAAGACCCCGTAAATTGATTATCAGATCATGAATTATCATTTCCAGAATGATTGAATGAATCCCTTAAATCCAGGATCTTGTTCTTCCGTAGCTGATTGTTCTTGTTTTAAAATGTTATAAACGTCATATGAACTATACCTCAACGTACTTTCAGTCTTCTTTGGCCGCCTTGTCTTCAGACTCAACAATGAATCAGTAACAACTCTCTTATCTGTGGATAAGTTGGCTGACGGGTTCAAATTCAGAGATATATACCGCTTTGTTGGCGTGGATGATGTAATAGGATTATCTTCTGGATCCATCCAACTGGTTTCTGATTGGTATAATGAAGTTGATCTAGATGATCTTGATCTAGTTTTGGGTATAGAGAGTATGAATGAAGAGTTCAGATATGACGGAGAGTCATGTTGACTACCAATTGGTGAATATATTAGTCCATCATGACTCTCATTAACAGGGGTAACCACATCCGACACTGATGGGTACATGGTGTAATATTGTGTAGTATCATCCTCATGGAAGAACTCTTCAAGTTCTAAATCTAACGACGATGCATTGGAAGCTGAACGTTGTCGTTTGTTTGGTGAATTTGGATTGTAAATCTCACTCTTGTTTTCCTCTTCCACTTGTGTTGTCGAAGTTGATTCAAGTGCAAAACAAGCAACATCAGTAGTGATCGAGCTCAAAGAAACATTGGACTTGTTGTCAAGTAGCTGGATATTATCAACCAGCTCAGGCTTGACTTCTGCTTCTGGTTTTTGTTGATGGTCACCTGTACTGATGAATAAATTTCTAAAGTGACAAATTGATTTTAGTGCTGATTCCAAATCCTTAATTATAGCCTCATTTCCAGTATCCAGTACTATCCTCCAATATCTTTCAGGATTTGAAAGAGGTATTATAAATTGATTGAATGAAATCTTTAGAACTTTTAGTCGTGGTAATATTGGATAAACAACAGAACCACATTGTAGATAACTCACTCTCTTTTGATGTAGCTGATACAATTCAAACTTTCCATGACCCAATAATCTTCCTTGTGATGTTTCAGGATCCTCCATTGTTTCAGACATTTCTTCAAATGACAAAATTCTGGCTTTCTCGAACTGAAACAGAGTGGTTCTAGCACTTGGGTCGTCTTCCAGGTCAAATTCGTGCTCAACACTTGATATTTTTGGTGATTTTGCAAGATCTAATGATCCAGTTGATGGTGGTGAAAAAAGCTCGGTTGTGTTTCCAGATTGTACACTGCTAGTCTTTCTTGCTAGTGCTCTTTTTCTTGGAGTCAATGCTTGGAATCCTGAGTCACTGCTGACGGGCCTCAGAAGCTTTCTAGAGTTGAGTATATCAACAGGTTCATCCGGGATTGCTGATGACAAGAGGAGCCCCTGGGAAGCTTTGGGACTTGTTAAGGTGGCTGAATGTAGTAGCAAGGATGATTGTGATGTTTGTAATGGTTTTGACACAGCTGACGACGTTGTCGTTGCAGGTGATTGAAAAGTTGGAACAGGGCTCGTTGATTGGATCATTGGCATATATCGTTTCCTGCTTCAAGATCACTTCTACGAGTGAATTGGTGATAGATTCTTGGTTAAGAAGTTTCTTTGGGACTGACTGTAGTCCACTCACCTTTTGTTATGATTAACCGAGTGCCTTATGTATGTTGCTTTGACTAATGTTCTTTGTTATTGTTATTGTTTTGTTTTGTTTTTGTTTATGTTTTAGTTGACCAAGGGAAATTCGCGACTAAAAGGTGTCTCACTCTTACATAATATTACGAGGGTGAATAATCGAGGGCTGTATCACGTGCACCAATAAATTTATAGTGGAATAGCAAGCACAATAATAACTACCGCTATAAACCTGGGTACTTAAGTGCTGAACTTTCTACTTTTCAGCATTTATTCCTCCAGTATCCTTTTAAGGGGTTATCTATTCAATCACCAATTTTACAGCGTAATTTTTCAATTATATTCAATTTATACAACAATTCATACACAAAAGCCATCAAATTTTTGTGGGTTACTAATAAACCAAAGCGTGATTTTCCCATATTAAACATACATAAAAAAACTGGAGAAACAAACTGTTTCAACTCCTCTTTATATACCCAGAATTTCTTCAATTGCCACCGAAAATGTTTCAACTTACTAAAACCTTGGCTAGAAACTCTTTCAAGATGTCTGCTGCTCAATCAAGATCAATTACTACAGCTAAATCAATTATATACTCTGAACATGGTGACCCTAAGCAAGTCATAAAAGTCCACACTTATGACATCCCTGATCCAGAAAACGATCAAATTGTTATTAAAACTTTGGGTTTCCCAATCAATCCATCCGATATCAATCAATTGGAAGGTGTCTATCCATCAAAACCAGAAAAGACTACAAAATACGGTACTGCTGAACCAAGTGCTATTGCAGGTAACGAAGGTTTGTTTGAAGTTATTAAGACTGGTCCAAATGTCTCCAAATTCTCAGTTGGTGATCGTGTCATCCCATTGCATGCAAACTCAGGTACCTGGACCTCTCACAATGTCTCTGCTGAGTCTCAATTAATCAAAATCCCAAAAGATATCTCAATTGTCAAAGGTGCCACCATTAGTGTCAACCCATTGACTGCTTACCAATTAGTTAACGACTATGGTTTAGAAAAAGGTGATTGGTTGATCCAAAATGCTGGTACTTCTGCTGTTTCACAACTAGTTGGTCAAATTGCCAAAGCTAAAGGAATCAACGTCATCAGTGTTATCAGAGATCGTCCAAACTTTGAAGAAGTTGCTAATAAGTTAACCAAACTTGGTGCTACCAAAGTCATCACAGAAGAGCAAAATGGTGATCGTGATGTTGGAAAAGAAATCGCCAAACTAACAGAAGGTAAATTGAAACTTGCTTTAAACTCTGTTGGTGGTAAATCAAGTTCTAGTATTGCTAGAAAATTAGTTCCAAACTCTAGTTTGATCACTTATGGTGGTATGTCTAAACAACCAGTTACATTACCTACATCTTTATTCATCTTTAAGGGAATCAAAGCTATTGGATACTGGGTCACTGAAAACACCAAAAAAGATCCAGAAAGCAAGATCACAACAATTTCTGAAATTGTCAAATTGTACCAAACTGGTCAATTAGAAGAATTGGAAGTCCAAGAATCAGTCTGGAAATTTGAAGAATTCTCAGATGAACAAGTTAAGAAACTCATTGAAGATGCCTTAGATAACAGCTCTAAAGGTAAGCAATTGATCAGAATTGAATAGTTTTCTATACATAGCATATATGATAATACTTTATAAAGATGTTTGGTAATGTGAACCCTTTAACTGTACTTTTCGCCAATATTACGCCAATTTGCGCTGAAACTGTCAGATTTGTGCCATTTTGCGCCAATTGTTTCCGATTTGGCATATAAAGAAAAAAAAAAAAAAAAAAAAAAAAACTTAAATGTGTGCCAAATTGATAAAAAACTTGTGATCCATCAAACAATCAAACAAAGATCTGTAAACATAATCTCCACGGCGGCTGTTTCAGTTCTATTCCAAATCACATAGGATCTTTGCAGAATGGCTGGTCAGATATTCAGTTTGAAGGTTTTCTTCATTCTTTTGCGTGAGACCTTCGAAAGTGCCATCATCATCTCTATTTTATTGTCATTCTTGAAACAAAACTTCCACAAAAGACGCAGTTCCACAGGTTCTTTAACCCCTTCCAGCTCTCAAGCAAGTCAACATAATGAACCACACCTTATAATAGACCCTTCACTTTATAGATCGCTACAGTTGCAAGTTTGGGCTGGTGCTTTCTTAGGATTATTTATCTGTTTGTTGATTGGTAGTGTGTTTGTTGGATTGTTTTACTACTTTGGTGAGAATTACTGGTCAAAGTATGAAAGAAACTGGGAAGCTCTGTTCAGTGTTATCTCATCACTTATCATCTCTATAATGGGTCTTTCTTTATTAAGAATAAATTCCATGCAAAAGAAGTGGCAAGTAAAATTAAGCATGAACATGTCTAAACAACTTGAGACTCAACAACAGCAACAAGCTATTCAAGATAATGAAGAAGTTATTGTTCAAACTGAACTGGGTCTGAATACTTCTAAAACTCCATCCAAATCTTGGAAAGAATGGTTCCACCATTTGACTGAAAAATATGCTTTGATGATCTTACCAATGGTTACTTTGTTAAGAGAAGGTCTTGAAGCAATCTTTGTCATTAGTGGTGTTTCTGCATCAGAACCTTTGACAGCGCTACCATTATCCGCTTTATCTGCCATGACTTTAGGTGCACTAATTGGTGTTTCATTATATAAAGGTGGTAACAAGATGAAGTTACAATTTTTCTTGATCGGTTCAACATGTTTCCTATACATGGTGTCAGCTGGTTTGATGTCTCGTGGTGTTTGGTTCTTTGAACTAGAACAATATGTTCAAAACTGCCATGGTCAAGATATGACTGAAGTTGGTAATGGTCCAGGATCTTATGATATCGCTAACACTATCTGGCATGTTAACTGTTGTAGTGGTGTTAACGATGGGGGTTGGATGTTACTAAACGCATTAGTTGGATGGAATAACACTGCCACTTATGGTTCAATCTTGAGTTATAACTTATATTGGGTCTTCATTGTTTTACTACTAAAAACCAAGTTGTATGAAGAAAGACATGGTTATTCCCCATTTATTCCTGTCAAATGGCAATTGAAGAAAATTAAAAAGAGATATGATTTGATCAAGTTCAATATCGATAACAATATCAACTATAAATCAACCGACCAGCTATATGAATTCACTGATGGAATCGAAATGGGTCACGATGATCAACATCGTATCATTGAAGATGAAAGTGATGCAACAACCAGTCTCCTACAATCTCGTGGCTCACAAAGAAGCTGAATACCTATTTAACTATTTACTTATACCACTCAGGTGTCAACCTTACATATTGCATTATCTGTATATAAAATATTCTTGATAAAAGTCTACTTAAATTACCTAATTCGATAACTTATACATATGAAATAGGAGATGTAGACATTGGTATTGAAGCAAGGACAAATATATAAAAACACTAAAAAACAAAAAGACAAAACCACCGATATTATGATAAAAAGATGCTTCATTGGGATTAACATCACAAGGTATAAAGTAGGACATGAAATGAAAAAAAAGGCCATTGTATTGAGTCCAAGTAATCGAATAAAGATAAAAAAATTAAAGGTATAATCACTGATTAATCAATTAGCTTGCTTGTCATACAATGTGACAGATTAGTATAAAAAAGCAATTAGGAACTTCTATGAAATTATGCAATGAGAAAGACTAGTGAGGAATGGCACTTAGGAGATGATTTTCCAAGAGTCGACAGCAAAGACAACAGTTGCAGTTATACAAGCAATAAATTTATCATCTTTAGTGTAGGCTCTTGCGTAAACAACGTATTTACCTGGAGGAACTTCATTTGGTAGTTCAACAGTTTTTGCTAGTTTATATTCACCAGGTTGTAATGGACATTCCAAGTCAACTTCACCAACTTGTTCACATAAATCATAAGTTTGGGAAATTAGTTTGATGTAACCATATCTGACATCAACTTCAACATAGGCACCTTCTTCTACTAGCTCCTTTAAAAATCCTGTTGCACTAACAGTCAAGTTAGTACCACGTTGTGGAGGGTTAGGACTCAAGTCAACAGAGTTGATGGTTAGAAGTTGTGGTTCAAAAGCATCACAGACTGCAACAGGAGAGTCACCAGGGATTGGTTTCTCACCTGGAGCTTTAACCTCAATAGGGGATTGGTCTGGGGAGGCGAAGAGAGAAGCAGATAAGGCACCTGTGACCACAAGTGAGCTTAGGAAGATTGATTTGATAGAGACCATCGTGTATTGTATTGTGTGTTTGTTAGATAGTTTATAACGTGTGTTTATGAGCTATGAAAGCAAAGAAACAGACAGCTATTGACAGGGTTCTGGTTGTTGGTTTGGCTTTGTAGGCAGTCATTTCAACTTGTCTTTCCTTTTTCCTATAAATTGCTCCAGAAAATCTGGCTGCACGTGATAAGTAGCACAAAAGGGTAAATTCCCTCATTTGGCTATTTACCACGCTTATCCTTACAATTCACAGATCACCAAAATTGGAGTCGTCTCTCCAGAGTTTGTTGACTTGTACCGGAGTTTGGTCTATTTGATGAACAGACTTTTCCAATTGAAGCGCCACTTCATTCGAACAATGTCTTCTGCTGCTGCTCCTGCTGACCTCTCTACTTTTTACGCCGATAAAGGCGCACCAATTGTCTCGCTAACCGCCAAGTCTTACTTTGATCAATTAACAGAGAAAGAAAAGCTATACGCTCACTATTTCTCAAGAGCTGGTCATCTTGGAACAAGAATTGTTCTTAGACAAGTGTCTCATGAATCTGAACAGATCTTTGACTTGATCTTGAAGATCCATGTTAGTTTGGAAGCCGACTACAAAAAACTATCCGTTGATGAAGATACTAGAAAGGGATATTTAGAATATGCATCTCAATTCCTAAGTAACTTGGGTAATTATAAATCGTTTGGTGATAAAAAGTTCATTCCAAGAATTCCTGTTGAGAAGTTTGAACAAATTGTTAAAGAAGCTGGTGTTCCAGAGTCTGAGTTCAGCCCAATTAAGGAAAGACTTTACTCCGTGAATGAGAAATCTGCTTTGTTAGGGTTCCCATCAGAAGGTCATGTTTCCGGTTATTACTATGGTAATGTCTCAAAACAAAACATTGACAAATTAAAAGAGATCTTATCAGCTCATGGTGTTTACTTCGAGAATATCCGTGTCAAGAAACTAAGTGAAACTGAGTACATCATTGCTGTTGCTTCTGAAGAATTAGGTAACAAAACAACCTACCCAAACAAGATTGAATCAGATGGATTGACTATTGAACTGGAATTTGGTGATCATGCTCTTGAATTCCATGGTATTAACACTTACTTGGCCGAAGCTAAGAAATATGCTGCCAATGAAACTCAAGAAAAGATGATTGATTCATATATCGAATCATTCAGAACTGGTTCCATCCAAGCCCACAAAGATTCTCAAAAATACTGGGTTAAAGATATCTCCCCAGTTATTGAAACAAACATTGGTTTTATTGAAACTTACAGAGAACCAGGTGGTGTTGCTGGTGAATGGGAAGCATTAGTCTCTATTCAAAATAAAGAACGTACAAAGAAATTCCAAGAATTAGTTGAAAAGGCTGAAAACTTCATCACTTTACTACCATGGACTAAAGAATTCGAAAAAGATAAATTCCAAGCTCCAGATTTCACATCTTTAGAAGTTTTGACATTTGCTGGATCTGGTATCCCAGCAGGTATCAACATTCCAAACTATGATGATATTAGATTAAACATTGGTTTCAAGAACGTTTCTTTAGGTAACATCTTGAATGCCAAATCCGGTAACGAACCAATCACTTTCATCTCAGAAAAAGATTCAGATGTCTTCAACAAGTATCGTAACGATTCTTTTGAAGTCCAAGTTGGTATTCATGAACTTTTAGGACATGGCTCAGGAAAACTATTATCTGAATTAGAAGATGGTTCTTTCAACTATGATCATGCCAACCCACCAAAAGGTTTGGATGGTAAACCAATCACCACTTACTACAAGAAAGGAGAAACTTGGGGTTCAAAATTCGGTTCATTAGCTGGTGCATATGAAGAATGTAGAGCTGAAGTCATTGCTATGTATTTGATCACTAACAAGGAATTATTGAAAATCTTTGGTTTCGAAAGTGATGAAGACCAAAAGGGAATTATCTACTCTGGTTTCTTACAAATGTCTAGAGCTGGTTTGTTAGCTTTGGAATTCTGGGATCCATCATCTAAGAAATGGGGTCAACCTCATATGCAAGCAAGATTTTCAATTTTGAAAACTTTCTTGATTTCAGGTTTGGTTGAACTAGAATATACTAAACCAGACTATAGTGACTTAGTTGTGAAATTAGATGAATCAAAGATATATACTATTGGTCATGAAGCTGTTGAAGATTACTTGAGACATCTACATATTTACAAGGCTTCCGGTGATTTCGAAAATGGTTCTGCTTACTTTATTGATAGATCAACTGTTACACCAGAATTAGCTAAATTCAGAGACGCTATCTTGAAAGCAAGACTTCCAAGAAAACAATTTATCCAGGCAAACACTGGTGTCATTGCAGGTGAAGTGGTTCTAAGAGAATATGAAGAATCTGAAGTTGGTATGATTCAAAGTTTCGCTGAAAGAGAAGTTTAATATCAAAACTACAATGTGAACATACCATAAATTATGCTATCATCTATTAGTAGTCTATATTTTGTGATGTCCGTAGCTTTGCTTGTAGTCGTCTACCTTCTTTTCTTCTTTCACTTGTGGTTGCCACAGAAGATACCGATTCTTGATCTTCGCTGAGTGCCTCACTATTACTAACACCAGGTGCATTGATTTTCTTAAAAACACTTTCATAGTACTGGAGCTTTAACTCAAGTTTCTTTATTTTGGAATTCTGTGAGTCATTAATTCTCTGTAATGTATTCAATGAAGATGCGGATAGCATATTCTTCTGGTTATTAGCTAACTTGGTGTGTAAATCCCAATAGTCTTTCAAGACAAGAGTTATAACCTCCTGAATAAAGAATGTTGAGTCATTGATATTGATCAACTCCTTTTCAGTATCATCATTATCATCCTCAACGAGCTTCAAGCTTTCTTTGGCACTAGCAAGGGATACTGGATCAATAATTCCCTCGAATTCACGAAGAATGTTTGTCAAAAGTTCGACTAATACTCTCTTGTATTGAGTTTTGATCGAGCCATTTTTCAAACCATCAGATCTTAGGGTACGGTTCGACTGTTGTAAAGTAGCCAAAGAGCTAGATAAATTCTTCACCTTTCGCTCGAGCTCTTTGATAGTATAACAGCTATCGCTCAACTTGGCTCTTGTTTCGCTCAAGTCATTGAAAACAGTCTCATGTTTACTATCCAATGCTGAGTTCAGTGATTTAAGTCGGTTAATCTCGTCATCCTTCTGTTGATGCGTACGTTGGCATTGTTTCCTAGTATTTTCTAATTGGGCATTGACTTCATCAAGTTTCAAAGATGTTTCATGTAGTTCTTGGAGACATTGATCTTTTTCCAGGATTATGTTTGGAAGACGGGATTTCAAATCACCTAGCTCATTGAGGTCAGCTTTCTGTATTTCCATATGTTCGTGTGCACTTTTCAAAGCCTCCAGTTGTTCATTTATGACCTCCTCCATATTCTTGACCCTTGATGATAAAATCTTATTATTTTCAGTTTCCTTCGAAAGGTTGGAGTAAGTAGTTTCCAGTTCTTTTTTAGTTTCTTTCAACTCTGTTTCATACCAATCAGTCTGCTCAATTCGCTTTCTAAGATCATCCTTGGTTTGCAACAAAACCTGATCTGTCGTCATGGCATTATGATTAGCTTTTTGTAAAAGTTCTTCCAAATGCTCGTTGTTCAGCTGTAATTGGGTAAGTTCAAGCTTATACTTATCAGCTTCAGTATGAACGGCAATTGAGTTCTCTTTGAAGTTCAATCCATTAGTCAACATAGCTTTTAGTAAAGCATCAACTGATACTGAAGAGAGTTTATCCAATTTTGATTTATCACTATCTAGTAAAAGTTCACTTCTATACCTTTCCGTCAAATTAGTCACTCTTTCAAGCTCTAAATCCTTTATTTCAAGAAGATCTCTCAAGTGTTTCAATTCCAAGTCCTGTGATCTCACCTTGTCCTCCAATGAACTGTTTGTTCCTCTCACATATGTGATAGTTTTCGTTTGTTCTGATACCTTCTTCTCCAATATTGTAATCTCGTCATGCTCGTTTTCAGTCTGTAGCTCTAACTTGTGTAGCTGTAGCTTCAACGCATGCTCTTTGGATTGTAACTCAGCTATCAAAATCTCATCATCTTTGACAACCTTGCTATTTTTGATATTTTGAATCTTATAATGACTAATCTTTCTGGAAATCTCTGCACAAAGTGTATTCAATACTTGGACCATGCCATGAGAATCCAAAGACAATATCTGTTGTTCACTCATGTTCACCTCATCAAGCGATTTCGAAAGCTCAAGAATAGAATCTTTCAATTGATTTTTAGCTATAGAATCTTCATTGTTAGAGAGATTATCAAATAGTGGAATTGTTGCATGAGAAACATTCGGATCTGGTGATATACTATCTGCAGTCATGTTTGGTAACTCAGGAGGTACTTGATCCAATATATCGATTTGGTCATATGAGATGTCAGCAGAACCATTGCTAGAAGGTCTGTATTGATTATTGCTCAGCTTCAAGCAAAATCCCTTAGCCCTAAGACTTTCTTCGGGTGACACTAGGCTCAAATCATTGAATCTTCTTGCTAGCGACATGTCAGTTTCGTCTGCATCTGGATATGTAGTTTTAACTTTTTGTGAAGGAGTTGTAGGTTTGGTTCGTTTGTCCTCGGTAATCATATCAACATCTTGAGTGGCTGCACTATGTTTGATGTCACTTTTAGTGGACGTCAAATTAGATGATTGTGGGCCAACTTGAGAGAATACACTTAGCCCTGAATGTGCAGACTCCGGTGCCATCTCATCATCCTGACGGAAAAGATCGGACAATTCATTGTATTGTTTATTCTTGGCTTTCTTTATATGTGGATTTCTCTTATCTGTAACACCGTCATTCTCATCAAATTGCTTGATAGAGCCCAGCATACCAGGAAGAAGGTACTTTAACTGTTTTTCTGACAAACTTGGAACATCCAGTTGTGTGAAATCTGTAGTATCAGGGGTACAGCTGTAGTCACTTGATTGTACCCTACTACCAGCATTTACTTGGGGAGGTGTTGTATCTCTCAATGGTGCTGAAACTCTTTTCTTCTGAGGACTTCTATGGAAAAAGCTACCTCTCTTTCTTCTATGGCGTGAAACCTTCTCTTTCTGATCTTTCGCAACTTCCCAACCATGAAAACGTACAGACTTCTTGACTTCGTCAGTGACTTTATTATTGCTTAGATTGTAGGCAGATAGTGGGGCTTTCACGACCTCTTGTTTGAGAGAGCTTTTGATAGGTGAAGAGTTGGTGCTTAAGGACTTTGGCTTACCAAACTCAAAAAAGGAGGAGTCCAACGCTGATGATTTAGGAAGCTCGTTTGCAGATAGTCTCAATGAAGGTAGGATATCATCAACACTAGAGTCTGATTGATCAATATAACCATCACTTTTACCATTGCTGTCACCAGAAATAACACTTTTCCCCGTCTTATCTTCTGGATAGGAACTTGATGAAGAGCTTGTGTAGCCATGCGATGACATGCCGCTCACTAATTGTTCAAGACAGGAGAAGCAACGTAGCTGAGCGTTTCTGCAGACCGGTTAAAAGCAGCATTGTTCATGTACCGTGAAGTGCACCGATTTCTTTGTGTCAATTTATCAAAACGTTCTTGTTTTTGTGTTTGTGGTAGTTTTTTATTAATTTTCTGTAGGCGCCTTGATATAAGCGCCAAGTACTAACAAAGTAGCGAAGTCCACAAGATATCATGGGCGATCGGGTAACTGCGTGTAGCGTGTGTTCTAAGTAGTTGGAGAGTGGAAAGAGTGCTGTTTGAGCTTGATTATACGATAGTACAACTGTAGCTACAGCTATCTGAGTTGACTATATAGGGCGCTCGAAATGCACCGCGTATATATTTGTAGAGCATAATATATTAAAGCGTATGTATATGGTTTGGTATGCAAGGGATCAGAGGCTAAGCTTGACCAATAAACAACCAAAGAAACTATTGTTTCCATGATTTTCACATCTCAGAACGACTCATTATTATGAGCATTCTTCAAACTCTGAGATGAGAACTTATTGCCAACTAGCGCCAGATTAAAGCAACTCATTAATAGTGTAGGATTATAACAAAAACATAGTGGGAAATGACAAAGAAGATCACTCTTCGGCCTAAACTCTGGACCGAGAAGTTTCAACAGAGTCGTTTCATGATCTAATGAGATAAACTCTTTAGATGGAAAACAAAAAGAAGACGAAGGGGGAAGCATGAAGGGAACTCTCGGAGTTCGACCTATCATATTCATTAGAGATTCCTGATCCTAGGCATGTACATGATATACCTCAAACACCGGTTTTAAAAACAGAATAATATAGCACAGATTGATAACAACAAAAGATCATTTAGAACATCAAAGAACCTAAAACAAGATAGAACAAACAAAAAAGGAGAATGAAAGAATGATAGCAATGGAGCATGACGATATGACAGTATGACAATTATACAATACCGGCAACAGAGATCGTTGAAAATCTATTTGCACAGTGATTAGTCAATTCATTGAAAGCTTGGATAAGCTTGTGACTCATCTGGACGATTAACAGCATAATTGGAAGCGTACTGCTGAGGACCAGCAGTTTGATAAAGACCACCTTGAGCAGATATAGAAGACGATGGAGTATGTTGTGGTTGCTGTTGTTGTTGTGGTTGAGGTTGATAATAGATAGGGTTGTTATTATATGGATCGATATATCTTTTAGTTCCATCAGCAAACACAGAACCTGAAACATATGATACATTAGGTGGTGCACCTGACATCTGGGGTGGAAGAAATCCTGTTTGTGCCAGATATTGTGGTTCAATTCCAGTATAAAGGCCATTAATCTGTGAGTTTCCTTGAGCGGTGTTATTGGAGCTTGGATATCCCAAGGCGGACTGGTTTGGTGTACTCTGGTTTGTTGGCAATGGTGACTGCTGCTGTGGTTGTTGCTGCTGTGGTGGTTGTTGTTGTGGTTGCTGCTGCTGTTGAAAGTTTGAAGCATATGGGTTGAAGTTTTGGAATCCAACGGCCTGAGGCTGTTGAGCTGGAATTGGTTGGCCTTGGGAGTACTGAAGATTTGGTTGGTACTGTGGGAAAGTAGGATAAGAAACTGTACTTGGAGGTGGAACTTGGTATATTGTGCTAGGAGCATATTGAGCTTGCAATTGGGCTTGTCTGAGGTAGCCATCGTTATGGTTGATTGTTTGGGATTGGTTAAAGGCTAACTGAGCAGACTCGTCTAGTTCCTTCACTTGGCGAGCGTTGGGTAAGAAATTATCATTAATCAAGTCACCATGGCCTTGTTCTTCAAGCTCTTTCAAAGCGTTTTCATAATCAAAAGCAACAACCACACTTCTATCGAGATTCTCCATACTCAAAAAGCCTCTCATCAAATCTCTCTTGAACATTCTAAGCTCACAGTAGATGGCACAAGAAACTGATTTTGGGATCAGGTATATTCTCATATCTGACTTGTATCTTGGACGAGCCACACGTTTCTTCAAGAATGTTGTTGAAGGTCTATCACCAATGGAACCAATTGATTCCTGATAATAATCCTTATTCAGCTCAACAGTTTGGAAATCTTCATCTTCATCATCATTCAAATATAGATGACCTGGCATGGCAGTTTCGATCTTCAACAGAACTGAACCACCGACTTCAGTTGCAGCAGCTCTAGTTACTCTGATCAAAGAGTACTCCGTTATTCCAAACAAGTTGTAAACAGCTTCATCAATAGTGGTGAACTCTGGAATGGTGGATTGCTTGTTAGGACTTATGGAAGGATCATCAATAAATCTGACGGTTTGAACATTCAATAAAGATGAGAAACCAGATATTATGTTTCTTGTTGACATTTCCTCGTTGGTCTTAACCATGGAGTCTTTTTCAGTATCTGCATACTTCACAACCCTCAAAGATTTTCTCATGTTGTCAGAGACCAAGATCGAGTATAAAATTCCCAAGGTTGGAACCAGCGTTAGTCTGACCCTTGTCTCCTTGGACAATGGTCTTCCTTGTGGTCTAGAAAGATTAGGCACCCTCTTGTGTGAGGACTTCTCTTTTGTTTGTCTATTAGCTCTTCGTCTGGCCAATTTGACAAAGTCACCATCAAGAGAAACAGTATTAGTGGAGGAGGAGGATGTATTATGCTCACTGGATGTTATGAGTGGATCAGAGATCGAAGTTCTTGAAGCAGTCGACTTCGCACTGTTTTCAGAATTTACCGAGCCTATGGATGCTCTTCCTATCTGGCCAATTCTATCATTTGATGAAGAATCAGGGTTTGTGTACTTGGTTGTGGATAAGTCATCCACGCTCGGAAGCTGATATGGATATGACGACTTGGAACTCATGTTATGCTATTTGATGAAACAATTGAAAACAAGGGATCTCTTTGGAATTGTTTATTATTGTCTGCTTCAAGTGGAAATAGTAAACAAATTAGGACTTCAATTATACCTAGAGAAGGCAGATACACAGAGCTTAATGGATGAAGATGATAAGCCCAGGTGGTGGAAAGAATCAGTAGCCTTGATGGAATTAGATATGCCTTATTATCGATAATGAACAAGTATCGATCTGGTTTTATGGTTTATAGGAAACTCCAAGACAAAAAGAAGAGCCGGTCAATCACTGGGAATGTAACGGTACTCTTCAGATACTGACGGTATCAACAATCAAACACACAGTAGTAATGGAGAATCTTTTGAAGATATAGTTCTCGTTCCGAGCAATCTTTTCTCAGACTAATTGAATGTCTCAAGATTTTATACAAATAAATCACCTATATTATCTTCTAAACTTTTTCTAGAAGAACAGAACTGCAGGTAATGGACTTTTGTAGCAGTATCAGCTTATATTTACGTCACTATTACCGTTGAAGTGTCTAGTATAAGCTCAGGAAAAGGAAAGTGGAACGAGATCAGGTAAACTGTATTTGTTCTGTCGAATTCTCGAAGTAGATAAGTTTTTAATTTTGTAGCTCTCTTTTGCCTTTCATTTCCAACTCCTCAAGTCCCAACCAATTCAGCAAATAATGACTTTCACAATTCGTCCCTCCTGTAGTGTACCAATTGCTTCGCATCGAGTCGCGTCCTGCCGTTACCAAAGAATATGGTTTGATTAGTCCCGAAAAGGTATTCTTCCCGGGTCTAGGTCCCGAGTCTCCGCATAAAGTATGTCCTTGACACTTACATCGTCCTACTAAAAAACGTAAGATTATGTGCCTATGCGCTATTGTTAACTCCTATTTGTTCCTACGTGCCGCCTGCTGCTTATGATGATCAAAACAAGGTCTTCTTGATTCTTCGTAGATTGAAAGAAGTGTTACAGTAACTGTCGACTCAACCCGCCTTGACTGTGAGCCGCTGGATGAAGGTATTAGCACCACAGAAAAATCCAATAGCTTTCAAACTCCTTCTAGGCAGAGCCTCCCCCCCGTAAGGCTCAGAAAGTACCTCGTAAATATGTGAAATCCCGACAGCTGAACTAGAGTCTATTTGGTCACTGACAATCGCTTGGACGCAACATGGTACATGCATAACTCAGCCCGGTACTGAGGATCATGGACTGAGATGCCAGGTCCGGTTCTTTGGGTTATGGCTTAGATGTCTACTGCATAGGCGGGTGTATTAAAAAATTCTGGTACAAACTACCCTACAGTTAAAATTTCTAAGCCCTGGTGAGATCTTGGGCCCGCTGCTTTTTTTTTTCTGCTTTCGAACATTCGAAAATCCTCCCCTGCTTTCTGGCTACCTCTAGTATTGTATATTGTATAAGCCCGAGAACAAACTTAAGTAGTTCATAGTTGATACTCCTTGCATTTATATGATTCTCTACATCTTCAAGGTGCTATTCTGATCTACTGAATCGAACCTAACTAATTCTAAACACCTGTCAAAGGTTGAGCAAATATGCATCCTCCCACCAATCCACCTTCATTACTTTCTCATGAGACGAAGTTGTAAGGCGTCAATATGGAGAACAAGTTAAAATACAGTAATCTATTTGAGCTGGCAATTCACCAATAGCTCGCCCCCTCTATAACATAAAGCAAATATATTGTCTGTAGTAATCTGTTTAATCTTCTTCTACCTAATAAAGGTTGCAGTCGCCTCCTTCGTTGCCTTCTTCATTTCTAAGATCTTTTGTGTTCAATATGTCTAAACTTGCTCAAACTGTGATAGTTCTTGACGAACGTTGCCTTAATGTACAGGCATACGAATATTGATCAATAGATTTGATGCAATACATGATGACTATTGTCTTGTACCTAAATAAGCGACACTCTGCACCATACTAGATCTGATCTGTGGTACAGACTGGTCATAACAGCAATACTATAGCTAGTGGCATTTTGTACTTCGTCTGTAAAACAGGTTTCCTTAATTAGCAATCGTCATTGGGTCAAAAAGGTACAGTAATTTACATCTTTAACCAGTTCGAGCACTGAGATCATAAACATCGGTAGAACAACATGTGTATGACATATCTACTGTAAGAAGTGATCAGTCTGTCCCGTTACGTATAGTATGGTACACTTGGGCCGTTCTGTATTGCAATAACTATGAACAAAGTACATTGATTATCATCAACAGTTACATAAGATTAAACACAGTAACGATCAACTTCGATTAACATAGCTTTGATCAAATGTACCTCAAATGGTGTAGTTCTAACATACCTTTTGATGTAATTCAGTTTATCACAACTAGACGAAGGTACACTTTTACTGATCGATCACCTTTGCTAGGACTACCTAGTTCTAACGTCATCTGAAAGTAGCAAAATCAGCCGTTCATTCATGACGTAACTAGCTAATAAACATATTGAAAAAGTGCAATCAACCTAAAACTTTCAGATGGAAAGTACTGAGCTCTCAGTGATCTCTCTTGGTTTGCACATTCTATCTTATATAAGTTTTCTGTAAGGTTATACCTAAGTAGTTTGGTAGCTGGTAAGGTACTCGCTGCTTAGAAACCATAATGGTCTCGAGTCTCTACCAGGGGATTCTAGGGATAGAGCAAATAATTAGTCCTCCATTGTATAAAATAATAAGAGGTCCTATGCATTAAGGTACATTCGGATACATACCTTGGGACCTGATTCCTGAAGATATTCGGTCTCAACACTCCACAGTTACATAACGTTTGAACTTCATGTTTAACTACAAAAGGAACATATACAAAACATCGTTAAATTATTGAATTGTTAGTATATTGTAGTATATACGTAGTCATGGTAATCACCTATTGATCACCAGAGTGGATAGCTCTCAAACTTGGAGAGCAAATCTCACCAAATCAGGAATGTTTTATTGGGATGTAATATTGCGGTGTAATGATGTACAAATCACATGACCCAGTCACACGTACTAACTTCACTTAGACAAAGTTAAATTGTGTCAAAATTATCACAGCTAAAGATTAGAAAAAAAGTGGAGTATTGCTCTCTTGATCTGATAAAGGCGTGCATTGAGATGACCTAGTTAACTCCAAACTGTGAAATTATATTGCTTTTTCAACGACACATGAGTGCAAATCAAATGCAGCAATTTTAAGCCTAGATCATGATATAATCACTTTAGTATCTTATCTTTTCAATCATACGCTAGTTCAAAGCTGTATAGCTTCGCTAACGCCTCGTGTCAAATCACTGGGTTATAACTAGCTATAGAAACGTCAAACACACAACCTGGGAAAGTCTAATCATAATATAAAATGCATCGGCTCAAGTGAGGAAACCTCATTATATTGATTGACCTGAATGAAATTGACGTATATTAGCTGCTCAGAGGGTATCATTGGTATATGATAGACATTTATTTGTATACACAAGAGGATCGTATATGCATGGGTACACTCAATTCGATTTCACAAGTTGATAGAGTCCAGCGTGATACGAAATCACAGCTTCGTACCTTATATCGATAAAACCTCATGTAGTAAGAAACTGTCTGAAATAAAGCAGGTAAATCACAGTATATGAATGAGCAGCAAGTACCAATCACCAGTATCATAACTTCAGGTCATATGTCGACTCTAGTGGAAGAATACTTATAGCTGGACAGCTAGCCATTGAATAATTCTTTAGAGTGTCTAGCGATATATTGTTAATATTCCGGGTTCTACACTTATGTTTCTGACCTATCTGTTCATGATAAGTCCTAATTCAAATTGCACAAGCACGAAACTCTTCAGCCACTAATATCTTACTGATAGATTATCCACCATGTAACACTGATCAGTCTCAACTGCATGAGATTCGCTAGGTTCAAATGATTGATCAAATATAAGTTTTCAAAGCTATTTGATCTAGATGAATTTTTTGTAGATCCACGACTTAACGACCTGGACCGTTTCCATTGTTGAAGGGATTTCACGGAACTGCTGCAACTACGGCCCGAAAAAGTACATCATTTTGACTCCGTATTCGGTAATTTACAATAGGTATAGAGTACTAGCCTGCTTTTTGATTGCCCTCGCGGTTCTCTGAGAAGAACGTTGTGGTTTTGTGTAGTTTCCACTTTGTACCCTTCATAGACTTTTTTGGTCTCTAAGTGAGTTGTTAATCTATCAGAAGAACACATGATAAATACCCTTACTATTGCAATATACTGATCTAACCGCCATATGTGCAGTCGGCTGCATAGTACATGCAGATCAAGTGGGATCTAGTCTCAAAAGTCAAACATCGCACCCCAGTCTTCAAATTCTGAGACTTTCTTGAGGCGCGAAGTTCTATTTATAGGTCTACAATGACAATATAAAAGAGTGATGTAGAAGAAAAAGGGATATCCACTAGGATTCCTACCGGTTTTATCTGTAATAACGGACCTGGAGATTAGTGACTACCTCAAAATGCGAGCTTGAAGATTACATAAAAGATACTTCATGAGTATTAGGTAAGATCAAATCAATTAAAGTAACGTTAATAACATTCATCACATTACCTAAAAGTCTCTAGTCTGCCGAGAGGTGAGGTGACTTGTTACTTTTACTGACTAGAATCCAGTTTCTATAGCTACGGTCAAAAGATTTTCTATATTTTCATGTCTAATGCTTAGTCAGCACATAAGCCGTCAATAACCTGCATAGACACAGAACAATACTACATAAAAATGAAGCAGATGGAGCCTTGTGGAATTCCACCTTGTTCCACGCAAGTGTTCCATGACTATTTTGCACTTCGTCAACTACGAATGAACCATGAAACAGGCATCGGCTAAAGTTAAGGATAGAGCATAAAACCTAAGCCATTAAATCAACAAATCATGTTGATACGTTGGGGTACCATCACCTTGCGACTGATCACCGGTCCCTTGTACTTGTATTAAGCATATATTAATACTTGCAGATGAGTTGATCCTCTAGGCTTAGGAAGCTGGCGTCGACACAAATCATATCGCACAGTCTTCATTTACCATTAACGTTCAATTTATTATCGCCTGTCAGCCTGCCAGGACTAAATCAAAGGTACTCGGCTCGCTACTTTAGCATCTTTCGAAGTATACACTTCCAATTCATGAATGAAGAACGACACTGTTATGATTGTGTAAGCAGCGCTTCCAGGTTGAAATCATTATCAACAAACCTGGAACCTGATCGATGTAATAGAATGTAGAGTAACCACGGCCGACGGCTATATTATGCCATGGAGAAGAACCTGAAATTCAAAAGTATACGTTCGTATATGACGATGCTCGAGGTTAACAAACTACTAACAACACTCGCCGCATAATACCAAGGAGTTCTCAGCACCCTATATAGTGTTAGGTGTTCACAATGCTATGGCACGGCTAAGCAGAAGGCAGGTCTACTCCATAATTATTTTACTAGTGAAATAAAAATTATTATGAGTGATCGTAAACAAACCAGTGGTAATTGAACAGATAGTAAACCGTTCACTGAACTACTTCAACTACTCAGTACTCAGTACGTCGGTTACCAGTATCTCAAACTGGCAATCGGTTATTGTCGGTTATTCTCTGAGAATACCATACCATACCTAACAGATGTAAGATAGTAAAATCAATTTTCCAGTGTACCGAAAATCTGTTACCACTATTTACTATTTACTGGTATCTAGTGGTGTCTACTATAACACAATACTGTTGGGTACCAACAACTTCAAACTTGTTACCACGGAGTGCATGTTACTACTGGGCTCTGTGCAGAAGTAGACTATGGACCACTAGAGATCTATAGACTACATAGTACATAGTACATACCATTCCAACATCACTTGGTCTTTTCGTAGCTGGCGAGTCTCACTTACAAGTTAGTTTTGCATACACTTCGGTAAACTAATAAACGTAACGTTTCAGATAAATGCCAAAATGCTGCGGGTTGTGCAAAATGATATTCTTGTTCCATCATGTTGGTTAACGTGTTCTTCCTGGTCTGAAATTTGGCGACCCAGCATCCATACTTTCACATGGCTGAATAGCCCACGTAGTTACAATGATACAGCTACTGTCAAACTCTTTACAGTCTACGCCCAAAAAGTACGACTATAGATACTTTTAGACAGAGGATGACAGAGACCAAGAGCGCTTACTATGGCCTTGCATAGCCGGATCGTACATTTTGATACTATCGTTTTTCTGTAAGACCAATTCCTTTTCCCTAATAGTCTCTGTTTATTAGACTTATATGGTCTGATTTTCCATAGGTCTGTTTACAATTCTGATCCAGTAAAGATTGACTGCAAGAGCCAGCGATTACCAAGATGTACCACGGGTAAGGTGCATTTATTTGTGACTTTGAAACATGCAAACAAAACACATCTTTGGTCCTTACTATGAATCAACTTACGAAGCATATCCGTTTGAGGCAATTTTGTAGCCGCCAAAGACCTTTCAGAGCAAAACGTTAAGACCATTGTCTTACCTTGAAAACTTCAGCAGAGTTTTAACAAAATAGAGTTGATAACCATTAGCATCAATGGTTCAATCCATAACGTAGTCCAATGAGTGGAGTTGAGCAATCATTTCAGTGGAACTTACAAAATTATGATTATTAAATGCAAATTAGAATTTTATTGAATCATCTCTTCCCGACATCGTCAACCAGTATCTCATCTTCATCATCAGGTGAAAGCGAATGAAAGAATGGTAGTCGTAATATTGACTCAGCTGAGAATCTCTTTTTTGGATCTAGCTTGAAACAATTAAACATAACTTCGAATGCTTGTTGGTGCTTCTTCTTTGTTTGTTTCAGGTCCTCTGGGTCTGAATAACGTACCAGAATTCTACTATGTTCATCAAACACCTTCAATGTATCTAAGGCAACACTATCACTTGGAAGTGTTCCGTTCTCCTTTTCTAAGGACAATGCTTTGTGGATCACCTCACCTACCGGAGTCTTTCTAGCCAATGTACTCAATGAAGTGTCAATTCCAAGTCCATGAAGAGCAGCACACTCTTGCATTTCTTTCACGCCAAAGATTGTTGTTAACTCAACCAAAGCATCAACGTCATCTCTAGAATTAAAAAATGGGAATCTTCTTGATAGTAACGTCAAAAGAATGACACCAGCAGACCAAATATCAATTTTGGTTGTCTGATAAGGACATTTGAATAAAACTTCTGGTGCTCTAAATCCTCTTGTACCAGCTCTATTAGCCCTTCTACCCTGACGTTCATCGTTCTTTGGATACCCTTTTATTGGGTCATTAATGGTAATCTTGCAATTCACTGAACAAGGACAGAAACTCACTGATTTTGGATCTGTACTTGGTTTGATATTCTCCTGTTCTGCTAGCCCAAAGTCCACAAGGACACCTCTTTTCTTGAAAGGATCATAAAGAAAGTTTGTTGGCTTGATATCTCTATGAATGACTGATTTACTATGAACAAAATTCAATGCCTGGAAAAGTTCATACATATAAACTTTTATACCTTCAATTGGTAAGTCTCTGAAAAATTCTCTAAAGTCGGAATGTGGATAATATGGTAGGACAGCAATGATTTGATCTTCATGTCTCAAGGCTTCTAATAATGGTGCGACTCGACTGCATCCAGATAACATGTAAAGTAAAGTTAACTCATTAGATATACGTTGTGGTGATGATGTAACGTAGATTCTTTTTAAAGCAACATAAACCTTTTTGGTTCTCTTTGGTTTCTTGTACTTTTTAACCTCTGGTGAACTCCATATTGAATCACCCATTAGATACCTTGCAGTTCCTCTAATGTCTTCAGCTTTATACACCGATGAGAACGTACCTTCCCCAATCTTGTCTATGAGTCTATACTTCTTATCGATATCTTTGAAAGTTGATTGGATTACACTCATTTCCTCAAGGATATCCACAGGGATGTCGGATTCTTCTGAAGGTATCACTGGTGCTTCTCTTTTAACTCTTTTTATTTTTGTTCTTGATGATTCAGAATCATTTAATGCTTCTTTGGATGTGACATTTTCAGTATTTTTATAAATGGCGGTTCGCTTTAAAGGCATTTCATTGAGCTTAGTAACTTTATCTTTGTTGAAAGGAGAGTTGATCTTCAGGCTCTTGGTGGTAGTACCTAGACTAGACTCATCAATGAATGGATCATGGTTTATATTAGGCGAACACTGTTGAAGCGCTTCTCTCTGTTTGGAGTCACTTTTGTGTGTTGAATTTTCTGAGAGCTTGAACAGCTTGAGCTCTGTATCATCTGCCGAGACTCGTTCCATAATTAGTAGACAACTAACCCAACTAGAAAGCTTTTTAAGTGCAGTAAAGCGTATTGTTTTGGTTTTGCAAATAGATCGCAGCTATATTTTCGCGAATTACCAAAAGGAAAACAGTTTACGCGTAACCGACTTCCGGGGAATAATGGGCAAGACGCGTACTGTATCACGTGCTATGGTCGGTTTGTTTGTCTATTTATGTGTTATGTGTATCTTTGGTTTACGAACAGCACTGAAACTAGCCGGTCTTACACTGTCTGCGATTGATCTTGGGCGCTTTATAACAGAGTATAATTAAGCTCAATCGAAAGGTTATAGAAGTATTGGACAGTCAATTCATAACATTGCATAGTTTTCTAGATCTGCTTCGTCACAACTAAATCAAATTTTGGAACTCGAGCTGGTCTTTCCTACACAAACACAATGGTCAAACTTTCTATAGCTGGTTTATTCCTGCTCCTCATCACTGCTGCTAACTGCTCGCCTCTGACATTTGTTTTGAAAGCTGAGGAAAAGTCATGTTTCTATATCTTTACTGAGAAGCCAAAGACCAATGTTGGCTACTACTTCGCTGTCCAAGCAGGTGGAGCTTTCGATATAGACTACACTATCAAAGGGCCAGATGATAAGGTTATAGTACATGAGCAAAAACAAAGACAAGGTGATTGGGTCTTCAATGCTGAAACTGTTGGTGAATATGAGTTCTGTTTCTCCAACGAGATGTCTACATTTGCTGAAAAAGTTGTTGATTTCGAGATCAATCTGGAGAATGATTTCAAGGCTTCACTTCCGCATCACACAGGAAACGGTCCTATTGATGAGCTGGTTGATGAAGTAGAGAACATCGAGACCAATATCAACACTATTCTTAAGAAACTACAGTATTATAAGACAAGAAACAACAGAAACCAATCTACAGTGAAATCTACTGAAAGTAGAATACTCAATTTCTCAATTCTTGAAGTCCTCCTGATCCTCGGTACTGCCTTTGGTCAAGTTTATGTTGTTCAAAAATTCTTCCAAAACTCCAGAAGTCAATTGGTGTGATCATAACTACAGTATTTATCGAAATGTACAATCATCTATAATAAGAAATGGTGAAATGTGTGTTATAATTAAGTTAATCAAATGAAATTATATTAGTATGTCTTATCATGCAGGAAATTAGAGTAGATGCGTATGGATATCAATATCTTTAGTATTAGTAGTTCAGAGTTCTTTGAACTTGAAGATTTCTTTTCTCTAAAATGGTTTTACCCATGGCAATCTTCGAGTGGCCCTTATCAATAGCAAAGATGGAGTTACCTCTTAAGATAGTTTCAACAACACGACCTTTGAGATCACGGCCATCATAAGCAGTAAGTTTGTTCTTGAAGTGAGTTGTGGCATGTGAGATCTTTTGAACAGTGTTTGGATCAAAGATAACAATATCAGCATCAAAACCAACCTTCAATTGACCTTTTCTGTCTGATAAACCGATCTGTTTAGCAGTGTTTTTGCAAGTCCATTTAACAATATCAACAATACTGACCGGTGGGTTTAGTTTCAAACCTTCAGTGTGCAAAACTGGTAACCCAAGACCAACTGAAGCGATACCACCCCAAGCTGAAAAGAAATCACCTTCAGCCAAGTTTTTCAATTCTGGGGTACATGGTGAATGATCAGAAACAACAGTAGTGATGATATCCTCTCTTAAAGCTTTCCAGAGCTTTAATCTATTGTCATTCGTACGAATTGGAGGACAACATTTGAAGAATGTTGAACAATTTGGAATATTCTCGGCAGCAAATGATAGATAGTGGAAACAAGTCTCAGCTGTGATCTTTAGACCTTGTTGTTGTGCTTCAAATAATGAAGGAACTGCATCTTTAGATGCTAGATGTACGATATGCAATGGTACTGTTGGTGCTTTTAGAGCACATTGGATGATAGATTTGATAGCTTCAATTTCAAAAGAGTCTGGTCTGGAGGCTAAAAATGATGTATAAAGAGTTGGATCAACATTGTTCAATACGTCTTCGCCTTTTGAAGCTTCTTGGAGTGGTGATAATGTTTGATCATGATGCACAATGTCTGATGGTAGACCTCTTCTTGGTTCTGCTGGAGCTAGAACTGGAGAAGTAGCCAAAGCGATCATTTGTTCGTCTGTTAAGTAAGGTTGGATATAGTCATGTTCATGATCCATTGATGGTAAATGATTGGAAACTGTTGTTTTCAGACTATTAGCTGGTAAGAGATCGTTCTCAGCGACTGATGAAAATCCAAGATCCAAAGCTTCAATTTTGTCACCAGCTGAATCGATTTCTTGTAAACCACCGTGTTCATGATTTGATGGTTGCATTTCAGCATGGAACATTATTAAAGTATCCTGTCCTTCCACTATTTTCAAAGCTTGGTCGATGTAATTTGGAGTGATAGCAGGGAACTCGTCAACACCAGAGTCAATCAAGAACCCTTTGAACCCACGCACACCAGCATTGATCAAAGGAATTAAATCATTCAAATTATCAGGAACAAGACCACCCCAGAATGCAACATCAACCCAAGTTTGTCCTTTTGCAGCCTCAAGCTTTATATTAAAGTTTTTGATATTTGTGGTTGGTGGGATGGCATTCAAAGGCATATCAACAACGGTAGTAACACCACCAGCTGCAGCTGCCTTAGTACCAGTTTCGAAACCTTCCCATTCAGTTCTACCAGGTTCATTCAAGTGGACATGCGCATCAACAAGACCAGGCATTACAATGTATGGGGAAACGTTTCTGTAATCTTCAGGTTTAACGTCGTAAAGCTCTAGTAATGGGTCATTATCATGAAGTATTTCATTGACAATCTCAAGAATCTTTCCAGATGCAATAGAGAAGATGATTGTAGCAGGAACGACCTGGTCGTTAATAACTACTTGACTGGAGGAAACAGCTCTAGACATCACACAAAAACAAATATTGGGGTGCAGTTCAAATGAGAGAACGTACTATAAGACTGATAGTGGTGGTAAAGATCTTTATAGATAAGCGTAGTGTAGTAGTTGAGATCGATCCGTGGCTAAACGATCTAAAGGACAAAGGCTTTAAAGAGGGAATAACAACAGAAGAGAGTGTACAAGTGTCAATAGATCAAGTCTAAAGTCTACATTTGTGAGAGTTCTTACTACTAATTTTATTTTGGGATTTTATCAGGTTCTTATCAAAATTTTTCTGGATGGAATCTATCTATGCGGAATTAAAAAACTAACATGCAGGAGTTGATGCCGGAATTACCTAAATCAGTCGAACAAGAAAAATTCGGACTAGACCGAATAATTTGGCTCCCATACATTTTGGGCTCGCTATGAATCTCCGTAAATTGACGGCGGCATGATATAAATCATATTACTACCCAACGGTTCCCTAAAACTCTAATTTGGAGCACTTGTAATAGCCGCTGGTGGCTGAGAGAAAGGGGAAACTCACAGATCCTGTACAGGCTTCAATCTCATTCAACGAGCTTGATGTGCGCTAATCAACCCGCTGATGCCTACTGAAGTCTGACTTCAAAAGAGCTTATAGTGAGAACTCTATGGCCTATATATTAGACTACATTTAATAACACTACCAAGAACTAAGGCATAAGTTCGTTTTGTTGTATTTTCTATAGACCATATCTTTGTACAAGCTCATGCGCATTTTCGATCTTTTGTAGCAAGAGGTTCCAGTATTCAGCTCCTAATAGCTCTTTATAGCCAACAAGCAATTTATGGAACATCTCAGCCAATTGTTGACCTGGCTGGAGATACATAGTGATGGTATTGATGAAGTTCACTAAGGATTGATCTGTTAATCCAGTAGGGTTCGTTAGGATGATATTTACCATTCCTTGGAATGCTGTTTCTTTCTCTTCATTTTCTTCTAAGTAAAGGATGTGTTTTGACCAGTTTTCTGTGAATTCAGCCAAATGTGTGGAGAAGAATTCTGGTGATCTGATACCAATTCTACCAATTGTCACAGCGGTGTTTTCAAGAACAGTGGCCTCAGCTTGTGAGTTTAACAGATCGATCAGAAGACCAGTGAGTTTTTCTAAATATTCAGTCAAATCTAATCTCAATGCAATTTCACCCAAAGCCCAAGTAGCGTTGTTAACAACAGGGTAGTTATCAAATTTGCTGGTAGAAATTTCGAATCCAATGGATCCTATGATAGCTTGTAGTTCACCACTTAGTTTATTTGGGATTGCAATAGCTAAGTCACCCAATAGTGCATAAGCAGCTTGACGAACATCATCATTAGTGTCGGCAAATGTTTCAATCAATAATTTAACTAATGTTTCATCGATTAGTTCACCACTATGTTCACCAAGACCTTGTGTTAAACCATCAACAAGATCTAATGAAGTGATGACGAAATCTTTTTCTGGGGTACTTATTGTTGGATCTGTGACACTCAATCTATCCATTTCGATACAGTGAGCCAAGATTCTAACAGCTCTTTGATAAACTTCAATAGCATATGGTGCAAATCTTTCTCCCAAAGAAGCAGCAACAGATGACATACATTCTAGTAATGGCCATAGTTCTTTATCATCATCTTGCAAAATACCCCATTTTTCAATTAATGGTGGTAATAGTTGTTGGATAGCACTATCACTGATTTCCACTTTCTCAACAAATGTTTGGATGGCATCATATAATATCACTAGATTCTTTCTTTTATAAACTTTGAAACAAGTTGATAGTTTAATCAAAATGGCTTCGGCTAATGGTTGAATTAAATCTGAGTCTGAACTCTCGATAAACTGTGCTAATGAACCACATGCTCCTTCTTGAACGACCTTCTTTTTATCGAGTAAGCATTCAAGAATACTTTGGAATGTAGGAATGAAATAGTTAGAATATGAACCACCTGTGTGAGCTTCAGAACAGATCCAGGAAGAATAACGACCTAAAGTCCAACAAGTGATCTGTCTAACTCTTGGTTCGGAATCTTGTAATCTATCAACCAAAAATGGAACAAGTTCAGGTAGTTGTTTAGAGGCAAATTCAATACCACCTTCAGCAACTGCACCAAAAGCTAAGATTGCAGCTTCTCTTAGTGGCCATTGTTGAGAGACAATGTTTTCCTTCAAGATTGGTAGTGAGATTTCCAATACTTGTTCTGGAGAAACAGAAGCGAGCACATCTAATGTAGCAGCTGAACACTTTCTGATATTCCATTCGGTACTGAATCCATCATCGTCATCATCATCGTCTTCTTCGCCATCTTCTTTATCGTTATGGGCGGTTTTAACTTTGGCGGCGGTTGGTCTGATATCTTCATCTTTATCTTCTTCATCGGCATCATCATCGTTATCCATGAAAGCTAAGTCGTTTTCTGAATATACCATGTTTTTCAACAGCACAGGAATGATTTGTGGTAAAAACACTTGGATCAATGTATCTGGGATGTCAGAAGTAGCTAAAGATAACAAAAATTCACAGGCTTCTAATGCAACCTCATCTTCGGCTTCATTTATGGTATGAATAGAGTAATTAATGACACCTTCTAAGTGTGGAGTGATCTTATCAGGTCTGATTTCCAAGATATTAGCAAATGCAATACAGACATTACGACGAACTTTTGTATCTTGATCAGTAGCCAATGCAAATAGTCTGGATAAAAATTCATCAATATGTGCAAGGAAACTTTGTGATCTTAAGTGAATGACGTGATTGATAGATGATAATGCATTAGCTCTAACACTTGCTTGAGAATCTTCACTGAATTTGATCAATTCTGGAATCATGAAATCTAAAGCAGTTGATCCATTGATGTTTGCATTTAGGATATGACTTGAATCTTCACAAATTTTAGCCAATGCACTAGAAGCACCATCTTTAGCTTGTTGTGATCCATCTTTACATAGTTCAAATAACTGTGGGATGACTTGTGGCCAACCTTTCACTCCCAAAATTGCAAAAAGGGTGGTTATCACGTTACCAGTGATGTTTCTAACCAATGCATCAGTATCGAGTAAACCCTTCAAAATGTTTTGTAATAAGTAGCTGTCAGGATCAATACGGAACTTTTTGTATAAACTGTTCTTCAAATTCAACCCAGCGGATGCTCTAATGTCTGAGGTAGAAGTTTGATCTTCGACTAAGATATAGACCAAGTAATTCAATGCATCTGGTTGAACCTTTGCCTCGTCTAAAGCCTTGGTAGCTTGTTCTCTGATACCATGATCG